>QLOM01004800.1:0-11231 GCA_003313785.1 Termitomyces sp. MG148 | reverse complement strand
AGGAACTGAAGAGAATGGACGAGGGACTGCCTGAATGGTGGCCAATGCAGAACGTAAGATACAAGAGCAGTTACAACCTCAACCTCCGGAATAGAAGATAAGTATTAGAGTACAACGTGGTTGAACTGACCCCATACTGTCGAGGGTCAGACTGGTCGACCGTAATTATACTGACATTTGTAGGAACAGGGAGCAGACTGAGAAATTCTCCGAAGGCAATGGTAGCTCGCATCAGGCTTTACAGTTGGACAATCAAACACGACAAATTTGATATCTCCACTCGTTCCTGATGATCGCATACCAGCCGTTCTGTGTTTCATCTGAGAGCTCATGTCTGTGAACGGACGAATTCCAAGATACAAAGAACGAAAAAAGTCATCCGATATGGTTTGTAAAACCTAGGTTGAATGAAAAGAGCACAGAACCGTAGACGTAAATGACGTGATATAATAAGGGATACAAAAGTCAACTCCACATATAGACATTTAGGCAAGTAAATCATCTTTCATGCAATGATACACTTTTTACCGCCATTACTCCTCTTAATTGGAGGCGGAGGATTCACTATAGACAGTTAGTTGACAGCAGGAAAAGTTGAAAATCAACTTACGAACGGCTCTAATGGCCTCATCGAAAACAGTTTTGAGGCCTTTCTGCGTGAGAGCAGAACATTCGAGGTACTTCACGGCTCCAATGTCCTTAGACATTGCAAGCCCTTGAGAGTATTGAATGGGTGCCATGCGGCTAAAAAGCGAGGATAAAGGAAAAAGTCAGACTCCCTTTTGAGAGGATATGTTACAGAGCATCTGACCGGTCTCGCAACTTCTCGATCGTCTGGGGATCTTCACGTAAATCGAGTTTAGTGCCTACCAGAACTACTGAAGTTGATGGAGCATGGTGGGAAATCTCGGGATACCACTGCATGATATATTAAAATCAAAGTGCTCTGAACTATACCTGTAACTCACTTTAGTCCTGACATTCTCGTAGCTAGGAGGACTGACGAGAGAGAAACAGATCAAAAAAACATCGGTTTGGGGGTATGAAAGTGGGCGAAGCCGATCGTAATCTTCTTGTCCGGCTGTATCCCATAGTCCAAGGGAGATAGTTTTACCGTCCACCATCACGTTCGCGGAATAATTGTCAAACACTGCGAAATCTGTCAAAGTGTTCCGTGATCACAGAAAATGGCGAGTACCGGTCGGTATGTATTCTCCCTGGAAATTGTGTGAATATGTTTTCTGTAGGTTGTGTACGCAAGCACAACTTACAGGAAACGCATTAGTTGTGTAGGAGATGAGCAGGCATGTCTTAAAGAGGTATTTGGAATTGCGATATCAAAGGTCACTGGGGACAAACCTTTCCAACGGCTCCGTCTCCGACGACAACACCTATGAAACAATGTTAGTCGCGACCAAGTAAATCAGAATCAAGACCAACATTTTATAGCTTGCATTGCGCTCCTTTCAAACTTCTAGAGGATTAGAAGGTTTGGCCGAGAGGAAGAACCTAAAGTCGTGGCGTATCGGTCACGGATAGGTGAGGATGTTTCTGTGTCCGAGACAGGTAAGGTATATCAGTGATGGATCCCGATGCAAGAGGGCAAGAACAGTTCCCGGGGGGGTTGAACGGTCACAGACCTTGAGATGAAATCTTGGAAAAAAACGAGGAAATGACGGGGGGAGGTTATATGTAGTGGTATAAGATCAAAACGACCTTCGTTTCCTCTGCCATATCCGATCAACATTCCCACGCAATCTAGTATATGTTGTCGCAACCATTTTTGTTCAAATATTTATGTGCGCGTTGGCGTTTGGACACACTCAAGTACGCACGTATCGTAATAGGGGCTAGAATAGAGGTATAAATATCAATATTAGTTGACGGATTATCATACTAAATACTACAAGAAAGAACAGGGAGATTTCCCTAAGAGATGACGAGGCGCTTGAGAACTGACGTACATAGACAATAGCAAAAAGAGCAAAGCATAATAGCGACATGAGATAGCATGAGACAGATATATAAGGTAGAATAGCCAGACTCATTCCTCACTCTCGCTGGCCATCCTCCTCTTCTTCAAAGGCGGGGTTTTATCGCAAGCGCCTGCCACGACATTGTCATCTATCAACACACAGAGAGACCCGGCTGCTTCAGCTTCATCGACTTCTTCCTCTGTGATTATACTTTCGAAGTCGCTGTCATCAACGACATGATTGGCATCGTCTGCGGGCAGGGTAAAAGCTCCAAGCAGACCAATTCCGAGCCCGACACCAACAGGTAGTGCAGTGTTTCTCAACACAGGACTCTCGGTTCCGGCGCTCAAAACAGAAGACTTTGGGTTTCCAGGGCTTGCCTCAACTGCAGTGCTGCTGACTGATCCCCATGAGGAACACATGATGGTAAAAGGATCACCAGGAGGCAAAATTTCCGAAGGATCGAGGTTAGAAGTAGAAGAGGAACCAAGAGAGACCTCGGGTATCCAATCCTCGGAATCTGAGGGCTTGTGGCGCCGGACCGTAGACTTTGAACCACGCTGCAAGGGCGATTCTTCGATTTGGTAGCGATTACGGCTAGAGGGCAGGGAGACACCGGTTTTCGAAAACAACACTCGAGGGGAAGGTCGAGAGAACTTTCCCGGGCTTTCAGGTGCATCATGGTCAAGAGGAACCCGTTTAAAATTTGTGAAGCCAAACGGACGGGGACTTGGCATGGGAGAAGATTGTGCCAGAGAAGGACTAGCGTCCGTGGCAGACAGGCCTTTGACAATTGGACTACTTAAATCGTGAACAAGCATGCTCAAAGAGATCTCATGGGATCTTGAATGAAGGGGGTGGCTCGGGCTGGGGAATCGCCAAGGTTGTTCGGAGGGAAGGCGAGGAGGTGAGTGCCGGAAAGCGGGGGTCAAGAGTGGGTCGTAGGGAGAAGGAGGAACTGTTAAAATTGGGGTCGGAGAAGAAGTGACCACAGGATCACTTTCAGTTACAATGTTTGCGGGGTCAGGAGTATGAGGAGTGAGAGGAGGACTTGGTGGGGGCAGGTGAGACCGGGAAAGAGGGTGATGCGGTACCTTTCCATCAGCCTCAGGAAGAAATTCGCCTTGGGGAATTTTCGGCGCTGTCGGGGCGCGATCAACGTCCTTGATTGTTTTGACACGCTTGAAATCGGCAGCAGGGAGGAGGGAGCGGAATTTGGATTTGTGGGATATATTGCGAGGCTCAGTTTGGGGCGCAACATCCAAATTGAGAAGACTGTCATGGGGCTGAAGCTGAGTCCTGGACGAAACTTGCTTGTTTTCTTCTACATTCGGCGTCAGCGGGGCCCGGGAGACGAAAGAGAGTAGACAAACTATTTGAGCCACGTCCACGAGGCCGGTCACTGGTGTCACGTCGATTGGCCATGGCAACTTTGTGTTTTTCAAACACGTGGCGGCGCCACATACTCTTCGCGTTGACACCTGCATAAGTTCTTCTACAGAAGGTGCATCGAAGTCGGGGTTCCTCTCCTTCTGGCCAACCTTCAGCACCTCTGTCCCGGAGGTCCCTTTTCTTTTGCGGGCACCAGCCACGAGGTGGTTCGAGATTGGATGGATATGGAATAGCATTGGGGTTTGAAGGGTTGAAGTCTTCTGGGTCTAGAAACCACTCTGGGTTTTCAACCATTACCTGGTAAGTGAGGCCATCGGTAGATAGAGACGAATGTGGAAAGGCGGTGAAAGGGGGATGGATAAAGAGGACATTGGGATCGGTAGGCAGGGGATCCATGCCGGCGGGAGGAACGGCATGCATGTCGAGGGAGCGGGAGTGAATTTTAAGAGAAGAGGTTGCACTAAGGGTGGAAGAGGTAGCATGGGGCGCATATGGACGAGGCTTGAATGAGGTGGCAGCGGGAGTGAAGAAGCCGGGATCAGGGAGAGGACGCTTAGGAGGACGAGTGGAGGCCGTTGTCGATGAGGACGACGAGGACGACGAGGACGAGGACGAGGACGAAGTAGACGATGAGAGGGCCGCGCTCATGACTGTACGAGTCAAATTCATAAGGGACACTGCTTGTTTATTCACTCAGCCGAGTTACCCACGAAAACGCGTCCATCACGTGGTCGCGCGTAGGGCCCACAAACCACAACTCCGTGGATGTTTGTCATAGGTGAATCTCGCATGACAAGCAATTAGCGTGTATACTAAAACTATTTACTGTCGCCGTAGAAGTAGAGATTCTCATAATGCATAGGAAATTTGTGGAATCACCATGGGCCCACCCAAATGAGCCAAAAAATACATAACACAATGATTTACGACACATTTTTCACTAAATGGGCATGACACAGCGACCGAAGAACAGGACTTTAATAAAGTGTACTGGCTCAGTGACCCCACGCATGAAATACTTATGATTACGTAAATTGTCTATCAATCACCTTCTATCCAAATATGGACTCAAATTTCAACAAGTGATATAAAACTACTCGAATTTGACCATGGGCAAAGCTCAGAAAAAGACTGGAAAGGGTCGTCTTGACAAATATTACAAGCTTGCAAAGTGAGATAACTATGTTGTTTTCACTTTGACTTGCCTGATTTCCGTTCAGAGAACAGGGCTACCGTGCACGTTCTGCTTTCAAATTAATTCAACTAAACAAGAAATACGCTTTCCTGGAAAATTCTCGATGTACTATCGATTTGTGCGCAGCCCCTGGTGGTTGGCTACAAGTCGCTAGCAAGTACATGCCAGTAAATAGTGTGATTGTTGGTAAGTTATCTTATTTGCACTATGTGGCTCAGCTTTATCAGTCCGCTCCGTCTCTCAGGCGTCGATCTCGTGCCAATAAAACCTATTCCTCGAGTGGTTACCTTCGCCGCTGATATTACCACCCCACAATGTCGAAACCTTATTCGTAATGAAATCAAAGACTGGAAGGCAGATGTTGTACTCCACGATGGTGCACCAAATGTCGGAACTGCATGGGTTCAGGACGCCTATAGTCAGTCCGAGCTAGTCTTGATGAGTTTAAAACTTGGTGTCGAATTCCTGGCGAAGGGTGGCACTTTCGTGACTAAAGTTTTCCGGAGCGTTGACTACAACAATCTTATCTGGGTCTTCAATCAACTTTTCGGTAAAGTTGAAGCTACCAAACCTCCGTCTTCGAGGTTCGCGTTGTACTGGTGCCACTGAGTCAATGACGACTGACTCTTCCTCAGAAACGTCTCTGCCGAGATCTTTGTGGTCTGTCGTGACTTCTTGGCACCAAAGTTCATCGATCCCAAATTTCTTGACCCCAGGCATGTGTTCAAAGAAATCGCCCTTACCGAGTCCCTTGCCGAAAATAGAGGTTCAAATGCAAACAATGTCCAAGCTAGCGTTTTTCAGCCAGAGAAGAAGCGCAGACACCGCGACGGTTACGCGGACGGAGACTACACTCTACATAAAACTGTCAACGCGACGGATTTTATCAAAGGCCCGGATCCAATTGCAGTGCTAGGAGCTGCGAATAGAATTGCCTTCTTAACGGATGAAGAGAAAAAGTGTGTCTCTATGTCATTATCCGCTTTGTTCGTCACGTTTTTATCTCTTTTCCTCCCCAAAGGTGGTTGAATATGAACATCACGACATCTGACGTGAAGGCGAATTGTGATGACTTGAAGGTTCTTGGAAAAGGGGACTTCAAAACATTGCTCAAGTGGCGACTCGCTCTTCGTCAGGAAGTAAGTTTAGTTCAATATGTCAGTCATCTCACCCCCTCATTTGTATCATCACAGCTTGGTCTGGATAACAAGACGAAAGAAACTGAAGAACTTACGGAAGTGGTTGAGATTGCTGATGACGTTGATGAAGAACAGCAAATATCTGATGAGGTTATAAGTCTTGGCACGTAGACAGGATGTGGGACTGATATTTTCTTTCGATAGTTGGAGCGGTTAAACGCCGAAGCCGCTGCTCGTGCTAAACGGGAGCGTAGACGTGCTAACGAAATAAGGACGCGAACAATACAGCGGATGCAACTCCAAATGACTGCGCCCCTCGACGTTGGTCTGGAACAACAAGACTTATCACTCATTGGTCAAGATGACATATCTGATCTCAATGGGTCAGAACGAGGTTTGGGGAGAAGGGTTGGCATGGAGAGGTTGATCAGTGAAGAGGGGGACGTTGCGGAAGAGAGCGAGAAGGAGGTCGAGGAGGTCGAGGAGGTCGAAGATGAAGTGCTCAATTCCGAGGAAGAAAGGGAAAAAAGGACACAAGCTATGGAGGCCGAGTTCGATGGCCTCTATCATGCATACCGCGACAGATTACGGGAACGGGATGCCAAATATAAAGTGAAGGAAGCACGGCAGAAGAATGCAGAGCGAGAGGAATGGTCAGGGATAGGAATAGAAAAGGACTCGGATGTGGAGGAGGAAACTGAGGAGGGGGGCTGGGACGATATGCAGGCGTTAAAGAGCAACAGCTCAGACCATGATAGCTCTGAGGACACCGAACCAGAAGCGCCGATCTTGAAGGAAGGTAAACGACCGCATGATGCAGACACTGCATCGTTAGCTTCGAAGCGCTTGAAAATATGGTCCAGACCTGTCGACCCTGCGTCCGCGGTATCGACTAGCAAGGCTGCTCAAGTTTGGTTTAGTCAAGATATTTTTGCAGGAATCGGAGAAAACATTCAGACAGATGAAGAGGACGCGGTTGATATGTTAACAAAGGACTTGCGTCCAGATCCTGAGACTCCGGTACATCCTTGTGTTTCATGAGAGTCTTCTGACACAGGCTTACCTCTGTTCAGGTGATGTATGGCGACGACGACGACGACGACGACTTTGAGGTTGTCCCTCAGGAATCTGCCTCTGACGTTGAGATGTGGGATGCTGAAGATGAGAAGGAAGATGCTGGCAAGCAAGCAACCATACGAAGTTCGTTCGCTCTTTCGTCATCTCTTTTGTCATGTACTCACTTTTTTTTTTCTTTTATGTGCTTAGAACTGAGCCTTGTGACTCCAGAGGCTGTGACGCTAGCCCAAAACTTGGTCAATCGAAAAACGACGAGAACAAAATTGATTAACGATGGATTTAATCGATACTCACTAAATTCAAAGGACGACCTACCAACTTGGTTCTTAGACGACGAAGCGAAGCACTACATACCAAACTTACCCATAACAAAAGAAGCAGTCAAAGCACTCAGGGAGAAGCAGCGAGCGCTTGATGCCCGTCCTATTAAGAAGATTGCCGAGGCAAAAGCACGCAAAAAGCTCAAGGCTCACCAACGTCTGGAGAAGGCGCTGAAAAAAGCTGATGGCGTCAATTCAACTACTGATATCTCAGAACGAGAAAAAGCTCAACAAATAGAGAAGTTGATGCAAAAAGGATTGTCGAAGAGCAAGAAGGCAAAGAACACTCAGGTCGTGGTGGCGAAGGGTGCCCATAAAGGAATTAAAGGACGGCCAAAAGGAATTAAAGGAAGATATACAATGGTGGATGCACGAATGAAGAAAGAGGTTTGTCAAATTTGAATTCGATTGACTTTACTGACAGGGTCGACTTTACTGACTGAACTATCTTCAAGGTTCGGGCCAAAAAACGAAAGGAGAAAGCTAATAAGAAGCGGAACTAGAAACTAGCGAAGTAGTGCATAATAATACGGTACATGATTGATCCTCACGAAAAATTCCAGCGGGGAGGTTGTTTTTGTGTAGAAGAGGGCGATGCAACAAGAGTATTGCAATTTTCGAGGAAAGTTGCCCAAGAAGTATCAGACGTAATGTCATCACATATCACCTGTAAGAACGTTGGGGTCACAAAAACTAGAATGACATTGATATGGCTTACCTGGCACAGACGTGATCGTTCATGATTCTCTAGATCAAGTATACTTTCAACGACCAAGCGCAGAGAAGGTTCAGACGACAAAGGAACACTCAGATCTGGGTTTAGTGTCTGGCGTACGGTTGATGAGAGGCTTAACTGATAATCTACACCATCCTTTGTCACAGTCAAAGGAATGTCTGGTTGGGCTGTTGCTTGGTCAGATGTTGTTAGACTGTCATAAAGCATGAACCAATGTCACAAGCTCATGAAAAATGTGCGCACAAGGATTTCAGGTCATTGTAATAGTTTTCTAGATTAGCTGGCCAATGTTGCTTCGCAAGAATATGATTTGTTGATACGGAGAATCGGATATCCATGGGTCTGAAGGACAAGTTCAATATCCCGTTTACCAATATCGGGAATACACACCTATCGGGAAGCATAAGGTCAAGACAACGGGAAGATTCCACCCAGCAGGTCGGAGCCAGAACAACATCTTCACATGGGTCAATGCCTCTCGGAAGAGTATCCTTCGTACTCAAGGCATTATCATCGCCATTCGCCGTTATCTTTTTCGAAGACGCTGAATCCATGTCGAGAACAAGCTCAAATTTCAGGGATTCTTCGGATTCGTGTGTCGTTGATGGCGAGCGGTAGACAATACGGCGTAGCATATGCTGTTGTGCTGGTGCACAGTTGATAAGTGGATGGGGTAAGCTGCCATAACTATTACTGCAGATTCTCAAACTTTATGGGATAAGATTTAACCTGGATATAAAGACTCTTTGCGATTCATCGGTTCTAAACCATTCGAATAATTTGGGTAGTTCCTGGGATCCAGACAAAGGTGGTGTTATACTCGATTTGGAAGAAACCGAGGAAATGAGAAGGTGACCAAAACTATGATAATTCATAGTGTGAGGATCATCTTATTGAGAAGTGACGTACGATGCAGTGATACGATGATCACCGGAGCTAGAGACTTGAGCAAGAAGTGCGTGCCGCAAATCCACAGAGTTTCTGAGGCAAAATCAAGTCGTCTGCGATAATTCCAACGAGGTCACCCACCCTGAGAGATCCATAACACGAGCTATCTCAGATGTAGCATTCTGGAGTTGATCATCGCGCAAGTCGGATTTAAAGCAATCTTCCATACGTCGCACACGGAAAAGGCAACTTTGCTTCAAAGCTTGTGATTTGAAGTGTAATGGCTGGAATGGGTAAAAAGAGTACGTCGGCTGCGAGATGAAGACTTGTCCTGGTACAGGTTTAAATTGGTTTTGAGTTAAATAAACTGGCGCAGGACCGGACCGTCCAAACTGTTGATCATAATATAAGCAATTAACGAAGAGTACACAACCTTTTTGAGTACCTCAGAGACGGCGCGAAAGGTCAGTCGCTCTGCAAGACGGACAGCAGATTCGTCACCATCTTTGTAAGTTATGCGGATCTGAAAGATGCTTAGACCAATGCATACAAAGCAGCAGAGAGACTCACTAAACCTTGACCTGCATCTTCTGTGAATACTCCAGATTTACGTGAAATGTGTTGCAGAGAATCTGATCCAACATGCCCTTCTGCGGGGAGCTCAAAGTACCGTTCTTTAATGCCCTGATTCGCATAATCAGGATCATGCACTGGAAACTTTCTCCTATCCACTCGCCAATTTAAAGTCACCAATGTATGTGCTGAGCTGACCAAGTGAAGCCCGAGACCCTTCGACCTTTAGAGAAAGGGGGTTAGAAGAGAACGAGACGTGGACTCCAAATTTGGACGACAGATCCAGAAGATCAGCTCCATCTGAATTGGAGGTTGGGTTGTGAGTAAGAGATAGTATATGTTTATGATGGACCCAACCTTTCCCAAGGATCAGGAATGCCTGTTTTGCGTCCAATAGAAAGGCTAGAATATTTGTCGTAGATTTTGAGCTTGAATATGAAGTAGAAACGTACATTCACAGATGATCTCTGAGTCTCTTTTCTCTTGTTTGATACCTGTGAGTGAAGGCCATCTCCACTTATGCTCCACGATTGTAGCAGCTGTCGGCCATTTTGGTAGTTTAGCGGGTATATCAATTTCATACAGATTCGCAATAGTGCGAAGCTGCGCGAGGCTGAATGACCTGACGAGTCGTGCAACGACTTTATTATATTCTTCTTCGAAGTTTGGCGCTGTCTTGTCTGGACGTATTGAGGGCTTATATTCACGCTCTAAATCTACAATTGATATATCCTGGGTCGTCGCAATATGGTCAAGGTATTCCTGTAATTTCGTCTCGACAAGAATATTTCTTTTTGGGGGTTTCGTTTGAGAGGTCGTCTTGTTTTTGTCTGACAACTTCTCCGAAGATTTGGAGGTCGTAACCGTAGAACGAGAGAGTGAGCGTTTTGAAACGAAAGAACGAAGTGTAAATCGAGGACATGGGAAGTGTAGCGACCAACGAAGAAATGGTGACATTATAAGGCTAAAGCTTTGACAACGAAATTTGCTCCGTAACCTTCGGAGATGTAAATAGTAAATAAGATCACACAAGTGACAAAAACGATGTTCAAATGCACTCGCGCTGTAGAAAGCCCATGTAATCTCTGAGAAGATAGTCCTCAAAGAAAGAAACAAAACGGTACATTGGGTGACAGGGATAGGTCTCAGTAATATTAACGTCTTAAGAGCCCTGTTTGTACGAGGATCCATGAAGTCATGCCGAACATATGTTCATCAGCGAAATGGTCACGCTGCCATTGCGCCGTAATACGGCATGGACGGCATGGACGGGGCGTATCCGTAGTGTTGGCATATTCCATGTCTAATTCCCGCTATGTTAGTAGTGGGTTTTGTGGTCCGACAATCCCACCGGTTTCACCACTTGAACACGTCCCCGACGGAAAATCGCTCAATCTGCAGGTTTGACCACGCCTCAGCCGACCTTACAGTTGGTGACCTCTTTCCCCGACAGCTCAACTTTGAACCCATCCACCACGCTGTCGACGAGTACACCATCCTCAACATCTGGGCCGTTCCTGCCTCCCACGCGCTCTACCTCGCACCCAACACCCTCGTCTGGCACAACATCGACGAGCTCTTTGCACTCCCGTGGTCCCTCGCCGCCGCACCCCACATCGACCCCCTTCAATCACGTGGTAGATCACGTGAACCAGTTCCCGACGGAAAATTCCCGCTACTTTAGTAGTGGGTTTTGGAGACCGAGTCAAAAACCAGGGTCGGGCAAATGATCAGGTGATCCATTTTCTCATGTGTGACCCTTTTCGTTCTCCCCTTCCCTCACTTTTAGGGGTGCTCAATTATTTTTTTTTACAAAATTGTTCACTTGATCGAACAAAAAATTACCCCTTATAGATAGAAAATTCAATGACTGCTGCCATCCCTCCAGGAGGATTTCTGTTCGTGAAAAAGTGGTCCAGGTGCCAGGCACTGCAC
>QLOM01004798.1:0-11151 GCA_003313785.1 Termitomyces sp. MG148 | reverse complement strand
TTTGGCCGCGTTTCTTTCTTGGAGCTGCCAGGTAGGAGTCTGGGCCGTTGCCGGCTGGGAAGGATTATCCATTAGGCGACGTTTCGAGATCTAGAGTAGTCGAGTGGTTTGCTTCTATCTATGAGAATTAGAGCCATGTGACTAGCTCTCAGACTACGTAGCGTAGCGGTGGTGAATCTTCGGTAGATCAGATAAAACTAGTCCTGGATTGAAAAGAACCAGCTGTAGCTCAGCGTGCAGCTGCATTGTGATAGACTCTCCTGCGCACGCAAGCCGCCCGCCCGAGCCGTCCCTGCAAACGAGGGTGGTACAACTCGCGCTCTCAAAAAGCTGACGGTATGTCCCAGCGGCGCGCATATTCCTCTCGACTTCAAGTTCCTCGTTGTCCTCGTCTCCCACTCTCTCCTTTTCGCGCCTCCTTTGGCGCCTGACTCAACCCTCATGAAGGACTCGAGCTGCCGCTACAGAGCTCCTTCAAGCTCCCAACAGCCGTCCTACACTCACACTCGCATTTGACTCATGCCATCCCAACAAGTCTGCCTTCCTGGGGCTGCGATCGGGCGTCCTTGGCTCAGCCACAGCGTACCGCGAGCTATCCACTGCGTGGGCGTGAATTTCATGTTCGTCGACACTGGAACCGCAGTCCGGGGCCAGCGGAGCGTTTCTTCTATGATACGCCAAGGGAGGACGCGTGGCTGCATGGGAAACGGCTGCGAGCGTGGGCGGGGGGAGGGACGTAGCATATCTCAGGAACATGCGGGAGGGTGAGCGCGGGTGTTTGTTGGCCCACGTCCGTAGTCTAAGTGACCAACCAATGCCTACGTCCAAAGTAGACAGAGATTACACTCGCCGTCATGCAGCCGCCTTTCCAAGTTGGACCCAGACCCCGCACTCCATCAGCGCGCCCACCCTCAGCGCCTCGACGCGCCCACGCTGCTGCACCTGCTCCGCATGCTTGCAGCTCAGTCTGCCGCCCAAAGTTTCAACGATGCAGGTATGTGTATCGAGATGTGGTAACGGTATCGACAAGCCAGACGAGAGCAAGTCTGAGCCGTGGTGGGACGATTGCATATTTTTCGACGCCTTGTCGGTCTGTATATAGTCTTTTGTTAGTATTTTGACAGCCTGGGCGCGGACGCACGCACAGAATCTCCTACCGCGTCCTACCGCGCCAGCGCCTTGATACCTGCAGCAGCGTCCAACAGCGCTTGCGACAGCGACTGTAGCGACTTGATTGACTTGGCGTAGTCTTTTTCGTGCGTGAGTTGCCGCGAGGGCTTCAAGCTGTAATTGTCACGCGTGTCACTGTGATGTCATCACAAAAGGCAGTGCAATGCAATGGTTTACAAGATTTGTTCTTCAATCGCTTACATGCCTCAGTTCCCTCGCCGCCTCTCCCGAGCTCCACTCCTAGTACAATAACAACATCACTCATCAAGATCGTTGGCTTGAAACCATTCCCTGTGTCGAGAGTTACCATCATCTTGAGTCGACCAAATTTGTCTGTTTCACATCTCCAAATTAATATAAAACTCACATAAACCCAGACGGTGGAAATCACCCTCTTCCTCTCTACTGTTCAAGTGACATAGTTGACTGTTATGACTCCTGAAGAACGGGAAATTATCCAAGTCATTGGACAGATTCTACTGCAGGACTGGTTATTCTTCCAGCAATTTACACTTTTTTCTATGGTGTGCCTCTTTCTCTATCCTAACACCAAACACTGACTTTTTTTACAGGTTTATTGATACCAATTGCAATCACCATTGCTTGCCAGTATGATAAGTGTCAAGAAAAGTACTTGCACTCAACCTGATATCCGTCAATCAGGCGTCCAGCCCAAACTTGGTTTTCCAGATGCCAACTAATAGTTCTTTGGTTGGGTGTTGTTGCATCTACTGGATTTATACTGGTAGAGATTGGAAGTTCATTTATTGAATTTCACTATTTCCAAAGGAACAAAACATTTTTACAACGTTTTGATTATGTCAATGCAACTCTTGACAATTGGGGTGTAGCAATCAACTGGTTTGAAATTGTTCCTGTGAGTGCTTTACAACAAAATAAATTCCACAGTTGGAGCTGAACTGGTGTAGCCAGTCATTAATGATGCCTTCATTATATGGCGTGCATGGATTATTTTTCAAAAGCGTTGGGCACTGTGTCTTTCTATAATACTCTGCATCTGTACATTTGGTGTGTCACATCTATAATAAAATTTCATACAAGCTAAGAATATATATAGTTTTTTCAATTGTGTTTTTGTCATTTTTCTCAAATCCTAGTGCTAATCAATCAAGTTTTGCTATAATGATTACCACAGCTATTATTTTGTCATTTTTGACCAACTTTACTGCAACATTTTTTATTGGTTGGACATTATGGTATATTTATTTTTCAACTATTTGCTTGATAATTCAATGAACTTCTTGAATGACAGGAAACATGTGAAATTCTTAAGAAAAAACCTCAATAGTCAACAGTGCCAATCATTTAAATTGTAGCATATTCTATATCTCTTAGCAGATGCAGGAGCTCTTTATGCTACTTTACAGGTGTGTTAAGAAATCTAATTGGTTTATAAAGGACTTGATGGTTGGGATTGCAGCTTCTAGGCATTATCATGGCTTTTACACCTAATCAACTTGCTGCAAACTTTGCTACCAATGTGATTGAAAGTATTTATCTTTCCATCTCAGTATGTATCATTTTTTTCCCTATCATTTTTGATAAGCTTATTTTTTCCAGCCTGTCTATCCAGCATTAACAATTGCCCTCATCTATGGGCCATTTTCAATTGCAGGTATACATGAGACTGTACAATCACTTCAAATATCTTTGCCAGGTGCTTGATTGGATATCATTCTAGTATTAAGTTCATGGTGTTGTCTACTTATAAATGCA
Organism: Termitomyces sp. MG148; assembly: GCA_003313785.1. Classification (NCBI taxonomy): domain Eukaryota; kingdom Fungi; phylum Basidiomycota; class Agaricomycetes; order Agaricales; family Lyophyllaceae; genus Termitomyces; species Termitomyces sp. MG148. The sequence continues at coordinate 8,244 of QLOM01004798.1, read as the reverse complement.
TAGCACTTTATATAAAGTGTTACTTTTCAAATATGCCTCCTGTTTGGACTGTATATATGCACATAGGCTCATAAGATGGTGCAATAGCAAGTTGAAAATAAGGCCATTCAGCATTATCTTCAACACAACACTCCCACTTGTTGATGACTGAATATCAATCACTTCTAATTTTTCTTGAAACTTGATGAAAATTTCTTGAGGTAAAGCCTTGGTCAAAGCATCAGCTATTATTTCTTTGGTTGAGACATATTGTAACTTGATATTTCCACAAATAATATGATCCTGAATAAAATGATATTTGATATTGATGTGTTTGGTGCAGGAGTGAGAAACAGGATTATTGGACAATACAATACTTCCAGCGCTATCCAAATAAATAATTGTGGTGGTGATAACGCCCAAAAGTCGCTAAGCACTATGGTAAACTTAGTGCTTCATGAATGAGTAGCGTCGGGCGGTTGCTAGTGTTTTAAGAGAGTCCCAGGCAGGGTCCCAGAAGCCTAGTTTTTTTAGTGTGATTTGAAATTAGAGAAATAAACCAATTGCTTAGCAATCTAAGCCAAAAGCCTGCAAGGTGCTAGGGTGCTAGAAGTTGGCTAAGACTCTAGTGACGTAAACGTTGGCGACAATGTGCCTGTACGGCACCGTAAGATGAAAGTTGGTAAACAAAGTTGGTGAGGTGAAGTCGGCAAGACTGTATCACTTAGCAACTCTGAGGACTTAGAATGCGCTGAAATGTGATCTGAACTGTGGGGCGTATGATTTGATGATGGCTAAGACAAAATATGTACAGTATTTATAGGCGCTAGGCCGCCGTGGTAATTAAACTAAAAGGTTGCTAATTAATCAATCAAAATGGAGACAAGTGTGATGGCACGTGAAAGTTGCTAATCGACGTTGTCTGTTAAGTCGGCAAGCTTTAACTCATCATTCCAGTAGTGAAAGAGGCCAAATGCATGGGGGCCATCGCTAAAGCCCAAAATCCTCACATGGGCCTGTCTTGCGTAGTTCGCTAAGCGTCGGATCAACTGTAAGTATTGCTAATATCTGAAACAATCATGTGGACCTGTCTCATGTAAGTCACTAAGCATTGCTAAAGTGATCTGATGTCGGATCTTTGAGAAGCAATGGATTTTGATAAGTGTTGCTAAAGGCTCTGGCATTGGTCATCACTGATCGGGGACCTGAAGGGGGGCCAAGCTAGAGTCAGGTGAGTGGCAGGTGATTGCCAAGTCATGTGGTCGCTAAGTCCCGTAATCCTGCGCATTGCGTTCTGTAGCCTTAGTTCAATCCCTGCTAGCTGCAAAATATAAGTTACTAAAAATAGCGCTGGTGTGCTGAGCTCAGCCAGAGTCTTATCAGTGGTAGCTTGAGGAAAATTGGGTTCAAAGAGTAAAGTTTGCAACCAGATGGCTTTGCAAGTAGCATTTGAAGAGGCAATATACTCAGCCTCTGCAGTAAATGTAGCAACAACTGCTTGCTTTTTGGATGACCAAGAAACTAGATTTTTATTAATGTTAAAATTCCATCCATTGATAGATTTTTGGTGATCAATATTTCCTGCCCAACTGGTGTTGCTCCACCCAGCAAGTCTGGTTTCACTAGTATCAAGACATCCAAGCTTTAGGCCAAAGTTGTGAGTTCCTTTAAAATATAAAAGGATGCACTTGCAAGCAGCTAAATGAGGTATTTCTGAATTTCCAGCAAGGTGAGTGACCAATCCAACAGCATATTAGATGTTGGGCCTGGTTTGAATTGTGTAAAGCAGTGAACCTACTATCAATTGAGGCCTTTTGAATACTTAATGTATGCTTTTTCTCCATATTAGTCATAAGAGGCTTGTATCAACAATAAATGATGATTTGGTGTGATTAGAGTCAAAACTTGAGAGCACAAAGACATGTTAAAACAAGCAAGCATGGAATTAATATATGAGGATAGATTCAGAAAAATATAACATTTTTTGCAATTACAAATAACATGAAGTCCTAAGATATAACAAATTTCTCCTAGGTTGGTTATATTAAAATTGCAAGACATGTTTTTGTTAAAAGATATAATATTCTTTCTGTCAATTGCTATATTGTTGACATAGACTAGAACAATCAGGATTATTTCTCCTTTTGACTAGAAAATGTAAAGGCATTCATCAAATTGAGTTTGTTTGAAGCCAAGCTTGATCAATATTTCATGTAGTTGTTCTTTCCATTTTCTGACAACCTGTTTTAAATCATAGATAGTGTAAGGGTGATCTTCAGAGGTTGCAGCTAAGTCATACAACTGGCACAGAAAAATCCAAAGTTTATTAGAAATGGTACAGTACAACAGGAAATATGACTAATCACCTGGCAGAGAGAAATTCAAAGAGAACAAGTCTAAGGATCCTTCTGCCACAGTGCAGTGCATCAGCATGGGTAGCAAAGGCATGAAAACAACTATACAGTATTTTCTGGAGGGTGCAGGAGCATCCCAGAGATCTCCAAAAGAGGGGCAACTATGCTCTGAGTGTGTTGTATATTGGTGGTTAATTTCCACATTCATGTGGAGTGAGTTTGATGATAGAGTAAATGCAATGACGTAGCAGTAGGAGAGACAGGTGGCTGCCCATTCCAACTTTATATAAGACAGGACCCACATGATTTTCAGCTTGTTGAAGACAAAGTTGTTGGATGTAGGTGACACAAGATTGCAGGAAATATTCCCTGGATGCACGGTCACTGTCAGGAGACTTCCATTTTTGGAACCCCAGAAATCTCTGGGACGCTCCCATGCCTTCTAGGAAGTACTTCATAGTCATTTCCATGCCTCTACTACCCATGCTGATGTGCCATGCTATGGCAGAGGAATCCTTAGACTTGTTCTCTTTGGATTCCCCTCGGCCAAGTGATTAGTTATCTTCCCTGTTGTATGTACTGTCTAATAAACTTTGGATTTCCCTCTGCTAGTGTGACTTAGCTGCAACCTCCAAAAGTTGCCCTTACAGCAGAACAAGTCTCCTAATCCTGGTCTAGAAGCCCCCTATAGCCGCCAAAATTCATCCAGCTCCTATTTGTTGCCTCTCCACTAGGCTTAAGCACTGACACTATCTATGTCTCACTCAGCCGCTTCAGAAGCTCTCTTGGACACCACAGCCTCCAGTAAGGAAGCTTGGACCTGCCTGCTCTATTTAGAAATGCAAGTGCAACTTACTCAAGCCTCTCTAACACAGCATACCACCAAACTCACCCACCTCTGCCAAACTACTAAAACCATCTCTGACTTCCTCCACATGCTCCTCAAACACTTTGCTCTAGCAGCAGCCAACTCCCTGCTGCCAACCCCTGCCAGTGCAATGCCCTCACACTGCACGCTCCCCTCTTCCAGCATGGGAGCGCTCCAATATCCCATGCCTGGCTATTCCTAACACATATAATGGTGACTACGCATCTGGAGAATGTTCTCTACAATCCTGCATCACTTACATTCAACTTTGCAGTGACAACTTTGTTTCCGACAAGCTGAAGATTGTATGGGTCCTGTGTTATATGAAGTTGGGATGGGTGGCCACCTATGTGATGAGGGTTTTCTGATGCCCTGGTGGCATTGGAAGCTTTGCGGACTGGGCCAAGTTCAAACAGGAGTTCTAGGACAAGTTCTTCTCTCAGAACCCAGCTAAAACTGCTGTGCTGTTCCTGCAAGACAGGGATCAGTATGGCTAAAGGAAGTGATCCCTGGACAAATACATCAATTTGTTCCATGTGCTGGTAGAGCAAGCCAAGTACCCTGACAGCCTGCAGCTGTGCCTCACCTTTTGGGAAGGGCTCCATCCAGTTTTGATGGAGCACATTGATAACCTTGTGGAAGGACACCTGGCAGACAATCAGGTCCTGTCGTAGTACCAAGTAGCTCAGGAGCAGTGGCAGCTCATGGAGCTCAAATGGGACCTCCACAAGGCCGCAGCCCCTGCTTTGTTCTTGCACCTACTCATCATTCTCCTCCACTGACCAACCACTCTGGCCCCAACAACGTGGTCAGCAGCGCCTCTGGCACTCCTAGTACTACCCCTAGGTACCCAAATAGACATGAACACTTTTTGGCAGCATGTGCCCCTCCTGTTCTTGTGCTGATGCTGCAGCACACAGGGCCACTTTGCCTGCCACTGTCCCCCAGGCCTAAAGGTCCAATATTTATCCTTAGAGGAGCAGAAGGAGCTGCTCCTGCAACTCCTGGTGGCCTACAACATGGCCAGGATCCCTTCTCCAGATGTGCCCATTCTGGAGAGCATGCACAAGACCCCTCTCATTGCTGGAGAATTGAAGGAGCTGCAGGAGAATTACTAGGGATGTGACAGGTGAAAAGTATGCTCCCGTCACCTAGTGCTAACTGGTTTGCATGTCTGTTGGTAGAAGAGATCAATACAACTTCTGTTGACAACTCAGTACCTCCAACCATAAGCACCACTCCTGACATAGTCAATGGCTCTCCTGAGCCCTCCTTGACTCCTCCCTGGGTGTGCACTCCTGCTTGGGAGCCCCATCTCCTCTGCTGCTATGTCATAGCATTTACCCCGTTGCCAAACTTGCTCTAGATGAACATCAAGATCAAAACCACCAATATGCAGCAGACCTGGAGCATAGTCACTCTCCTGAACTCTAGAGTGGCCAGACTCTTTGTGGATGCTAGCTATGTGGAGTGGCACCAACTCACTACTTGGCACCTCTTGTCCCCCATCCTAGTGTACAACATTGACGGCACTCATAACAAAGCAGGATCCATCAAGTCCATGGTGGACCTTGTCCTGCACTACAAGTTCCATGTGAAGCGCACTATCTTTGCAGTCACAAGCATCAGCAAACAGAAGATGATCCTGGGATTTCCCTGGCCCCAGGAGCACAACCTGGGGATTGACTGGGCCTCTGGAGAAATCAGCATGAGTCAGTGCCCCCAACATTGCACCACTTGCATGGACAAAGCAAAAAAGAAGTGGCATACTACAATGTGAAAATGCATAGATATCTGGGCATGTCAGGTGGGATATTTCCTGTTTGCAGATCTTGACCTGCTGGACCCTCCATCTCTGGCATTTCCTCATGGAGAGGCCCTCTACAAGGGCAGCAGACACAGCAGTGAGGACCCTGGCCAGAAAAAGGGATGTGAGGGGGAGTTTCTACCCGCACTGGACCCAGAGCTTCTGGACAAAGCCATCGAGGTAGGAGACTGCATCTACACTACCACGCTATGACCTCCACCAGCTGCAGAGGAGATCCAGGCCAGCCAGACTACCTTCCAGCAGCTGGCCAAGTCTTTGTGGCAAACACCCCTTCAAGAGCCTTCTAGAATGTGGTCCTCAACCACCTGCACAACTTTGAAGACATCTTTTCCAGGGCCTTGTTCAACTCCCTCCCAGAACACAAGCAGTGGGACCATGCCATTGAAATTCTGCCAGATTCAAAGCCAGCCAACTGCAAGGTTTATCTGCTCATGCCCAAGGAGCAGGATGAACTCGATGCATTCCTTTGGGAGAACCTGGAGTCTGGATGAATCTGCTCCTCAAAGTTCCCAATGGCCTCTTCAGTGTTTTTCATCAAGAAGAAGAATGGCTCCCTCCAGTTGGTCCAGGACTATTGCATGCTCAATGTGATGACTGTCAAGAACTGCTACCCACTTCCCCTCATCTCAGAACTGATCAACAACCTCCAGGGTGCATGCTACTTCACTAAGTTGGATGTCTATTGGAGCTACAACAACATGCACATCTAGAAGAGAGATGAGTCCAGACTAACTGCAGGCTGTTTGAACCCCTGGTGATGTTCTTTGGACTCACCAACAGCCCTGCCACCTTCCAGACTATGATGAACAACATATTCTGGGACCTCTTAGCTGGCGGCGTTGTTTGCATGTATCTTGACAACATCTTCATTTACATCAAGACATTGGAACATTGCTGGATCATGTAAGGGCGACCTCCGGAGGTTGCGGCTAAGTCACACAACTGGCAGAGGGAAATCTGAAGTGTATTAGGAGCAGTACATACAACAGGGAAATAACTAATCACCTGGCAGAGGGAAATCCGAAGAGAACAAGTCTAAGGATTCCTCTGCCGTGGCGTGGCGCATCAGTGTGGGGGCGGAGGCATGAGAATGGCTGTACAGTACTGGGCGAGTCTCTCCGGAGATCTCTGGGGACCCCCGGAGAACTCCGGGGTGGCCAAAAAAGGAAGTCCAAAAGGAAGTCCCCTGACATCACCCCCCCCTTAGGGTACAGCGTCTTGACGCACCAGGTAGAACCAGTTGCGGACTGTGCAGTCGACCAGGGAGATGGGGTAGAGGCCTTGGATTGTGCGAGGAGCCTCGGGGTGACTATGGTGGAAGTCCCTCACCAGGGCGGATGCGTGGACGCTCTCTGCAGGTTCTCAGGAGATGTCTTCAATACCGTAGCCCTTCCACTTGACCTTGTATTGTAGCTTGTGCCGGAATAAACGACTGTCGAGGATCTTCTCCACTTTGTACTCCGGGCAGTCATCAACGATGACCGGAGGCGGCGGAGGCGGGGCACGTCAACCTGGAATAGGGTCGTCTGGGGCGGGCAAAAGCTTGACCACATTGAAGACCGGGTGTAGGCGCCGCATGCTGATGGGTAGCCGGAGCCTGTAGGCCAGCGGTCCTACCTGACACTCGACTACATACGGCCCCAGTTGTCGGTGTGAGAGCTTTTGGGATGGCCTAGTGGTTGCAATGTCGGAGGCATCCAAGTAGACTCGGTCTCCGGGCTTGTACTGGGGGGTCGGTGAGCGTCCTTGGTCGTAATAGCAGGCCATGTCGTCCTTGGCCTTGGCCAGGGCCGCCTTTGCCTCCTCCTGTGCCTTCCGCATACGGTCGACAAACTCGTTGACCAACTCGTTCTCTGACTGCTGTGCATGCAGTTCGAAGCCCATCTGGGGGTGTCTGCCGGTGTCCAGGAAGAACGGGGAGTGCTGCGTGGAGGCGTGGACGCGGTTATTGTACTGGAACTCGGCCTCCGGGAGGAGCTTGTCCCAGTTGTCCTGACGCTCGTTGCAGAAGAGCCGGAGGTACTGTTCCAGTTCCTGGTTAACACGTTCAGTCTGGCTGTCGGACTGCGGGTGGTAGGCGGTGGAAGTGTGGAGCTTGACATGCAGGAGACGATAGAGCTCCTGAGTGAAGTCCGCCATGAACTGGGAGCCCTGGTCGGAGACGTAGGCATCAGAGAGGCCGTGGAGCTTCCAGACGTTCTTCCGGTACAGGTTGGCCACACCCATTGCAGAGCAGGTCGTGTGTGTTGGAATGAAGTGAGCTCGCTTTCCATACAGGTCGACCACGACCATCACTGCGTCGTATCCGTGCGCGTCTGGAAGCTCCACAATGAAGTCGACGGAGGCCACACTCCAGCGTGCTGCAGGTGTAGGGAGGGAATGCAGATGACCTGTTGGAGGGCGCCGGTGTGGTTTTGTCTGGAGGCAGAGGTCGCAGGTGCTGGTGTAGGAGCCGATGTAGCGGGACATCTGCAGCCACCAGTAGTTCTGCGAGACAAGCTCCAGCGTTTTCCACCTACTGGGGTGCCCCGTGACATGGGAGTCATGGTGCTGCTCGACAATGCGCTGGTGGAGCTCCGGGTTGTTGGGCACGTATATCCGCCCACGAAAGGTGAGGAGGCCATCCTGCAGGCCCCACTCATCTGTGCGTACCGACTTTGTACCAGAGGGGCGCCCCGAACGTAGCGCTAGGGTGGCTTTGGCAACCGAGTCTTCCTGTAGACCTTCCCGGTTTCCCCGACGTATGTCTCGGAAAATGTTGACCTCGTCTCCCTGTACGGCTACCCCTTCCAAAGCACAAATAGCAAACAGCTCCGGGCGGAAGAGGGTGATGTTATCATTATCCCCTGCACCGGAGTCATGGTCCGCGCGCCTGGAGAGGGCGTAGGGCCTCTCCATGCTCCGGCCCGGCTTGTGGTGCAGCGTGAAGTCAAAGTTGGCGAGGTACAAAGACCACCGGGCCTGGCGACGGTTCAGCTTCTTGGCCGTCCGAAAGTGTTCCAGGTTCTTGGTATAGATGAGGATGTCGTCGAGATATACACAAACTACTCTGTCCGCAATCAGGTCCTGGAAAATGTTGTTCATCATGGTCTGGAAGGTGGCAGGGCTGTTGGTGAGTCCAAAGAACATCACTAGAGGTTTGAACAGCCCGCGGTTGGTCCGGAACATGGCCTTCCACTCATCTCCCTCCTGGACGCGCACGTTGTTGTAGCCCC
>QLOM01004794.1:0-25278 GCA_003313785.1 Termitomyces sp. MG148 | reverse complement strand
CCGGAAAAGGAAGTCCGGAGGGTCCCGGAGATCTCCGGGATGGCCGGAAAAGGAAGTCCCCTGACATTTAAGCTGTCTGTCACTCGTTAATTCCTTTAGCCATTGGCTAGTACTTCATTCCTCAAGTCCCTATGTTGAACTTAGAGCAAAACTGCTCCAAAATGCGCTAGAGAACGCCAGTAAGTGCTAAGGAGTGTCGGTAAGCACTAAGAAGCGTTGGTAAGCGCTAAGGAGCGTCGGTAAGCGCTAAGAGGTGTCGGTAAGCGCTAAGAAGTGTTGGTAAGCGCTAAGAAGTGTCGGTAAGCACTAGGAAGCGTTGGCAAGCGCTAAGGAGCGTCGGTAAGCGCTATGAGGCGTTGGTAAGCGCTAAGGAGCGTTGGTAAGCGCTAAGAGGCGTCGGTAGGTGCTAAGAAGCGTCAGTAAGCGCTAAGAGGCGTCGGTAGGCGCTAAGAAGCGTCAGTAAGCGCTAAGAAGCGTCAGTAAGCGCTAAGAAGCGTCAGTAAGCGCTAAGAAGCGTCAGTAAGCGCTAAGAAGCGTCAGTAAGCGCTAAGAAGCGTCAGTAAGCGCTAAGAAGCGTCAGTAAGCACTAAGAAGCGTCAGTAAGCACTAAGAGAGTCGCTAAAATGTAGCTTTCTGTGCTGAGTCTAAGTGGAGTCTCATCAGCGCCTCCGTGAATGGTCTGATTCTGTTTCATTTCTACCCCCATCGCAAAATGGCTTTTGAGAAGGATATAGGACAAATAATAATTCCTTTATTTTGCACTGTGCTATTGACAGAGCAAAGGCAAACAAAAAGCCTCTTTTCGTTGCATTTGTGGACCTTCAGAATGCTTTTCCTTCCACAGACATTCCCACACTATGGTTGAAGCTATATAAGGCTGGCATATCAGGCCCTATCTTTGATTGGTTGAGAATGCTCTATGCTAGGATGTCCTATGTCATCAAACACCAGTCTTTGTTGACAGATGCATTTTGGTCACTCATCGGTGTTCTCACAGGTGACACTGCATTGCCCACTTTGTGGAATTTATACTTTGCTAATCTTGCTCAGTGCTTTCCCCCTGACGTTGATGATATTTCACTACATGGCCAGACAATTTCTTACATTGAACAAGCAGATGATGTTGCATTGTTCTCTACTACCCTCGATGGCCTCCAACGGAAAATTGATATTTTCTTCTCTTGGTGTGCTGGCAATTTTATGATCATCAGCATTGGAAAAACAAAGTGGATGATTTTTGGTATTCCTCCCTCCCACATAGGACACTTGCAAGTTAATGACCACATTATCAAGAAAGTCAACTGCTATAAATATGTGGGAATAAACTTCTCCTCAAATGCACCACTTTTCCAATCACATTACACTATCAAGGCCAATAAAGCTCAAGCCACATCCAACGTCATCTTTGCAATGCAATCTATGGTTGGAGTCATCCCTCCATGTGAAGGGATAATGCTATATATGGCTAGGGTGGATTCTCACCTTATTTTTGGTTGCAAATTGGTCATAGATGTCTCGAGATCGTCCCAAGGCTTACTTGAAGCTGTCCAGGTCATGTACTGTAGACGCCTCTTGGGTCTTGGATCATGATCTGTCTTAGCTCCTTTATTCACAGAGACAGGTCTAATGCTGATTGGATATCGTCGAGTTTTGCTTGCTCTCAGATATCTTCAATATCTCTCACACTTGCCCAACACATATTTTGCTAAGAAAGCCCTTCAAGATGCAGCAGATTTGACCTTGAATGGCATGGCATCCTGGGTGGGTGATCTTATGAAGGTCTTAGACTGTCTGGCAGTTCCAGGAGGCAAAACACATTCTTATTCATCTCGAATAGCAAGACCTATGGGATTCTGAGCATCTTACAGGTGTACTGGAACTCGTTACTGCTAGCTGTGAGGAGGGACTGCATGCTATTGTATCTTCTTTGTCAAAATTGCATCTCTTACGTCAGCGCCAGCAAATTCACTCAACTGTCAAAATACTTTCTTTTCAGGAGTACTTATCCCTCCCTACCTCAGCCCACTGAAAGGCAATCACAAAACTATTTGTTTCCAACCATGACCTGGGAATAGAAAGGCTCCGGCATTCCAACAGATACAGACCATGGCCCATGAAAAGGGAGTGGCGGTTGTGTCGTTTCTGTCAAAGGGAAATTGAGGATGAAGTGCATGCATTGTTGCTCTGCAATAGGTCTGTACAGTTGACAGCAGGGCATTTGGCATTCAAAGCTTCCCTCCAGAAGGTGGATCCCTCTTTACATGCCTTATGAGGAGTCATCCCAGCATATGACTTCTTGGGGAAGTTATTATTCTCACAAACAGGCGCTAAAACAATAGCCAGATGGGTATACAACGCACTGGCGATCTTTGACACTGTCATACCGTACAACCCCCCCTCAGATTCCAATGTATATTAAATAATGCAAAACACAAAATTTATTAATATCTACCACTTTCGGCCATCTAAGGGGACATAACAATGGGCAGAGGTCAAGGACAAACATCGCATTGTTTCCTGGGTAGTGTGCGATGACCGTCCTCTAATACATGCTTCAATATTTGTCTTCAAAATCATGTGTTAGTCCACATGTTTCACATATCATTAACTTGCAAAACCAGAGGTGGATTGTACTGAATCGACGAGGAGACAACACGCTTAGGGAAGCAAAAGGGAGGATGGTTCTCACAGCACTTGAAAGGAGGTGATGTCTGTAGCATACTTGGTATGCGACCACATGTATGTAGTACGGCCCCGGTCGTTCATGCGTGGACCTCCCTGGGTATTTCCAACCAACCAACCAACCAACCCGAAAAGTAAAAGGAATAGTAAGACCATACACTACCCATAATGACATAAATTAAGAATTGAGCCACGAATGCATAAGAACATAGAAATCCCATAATAGAAAGAACAAAGCATAAAGAAATGCAGTATGCATAATCTTGAATAATGTAGAGGACCCTAGCCTTGCTGAAACTTGCATGACCAATATCACAACAGAACCACACCCAACAAACTCCGCATACCACCGAACCGCTAGACCATAACCGACGTCAGGAAACAAACAGGAACGTTTAAAAGAAAATAACTGAGCAAGCAGATTACCCAACAAACACCAGATGCAGGTCGAATCGGAAGAATGGCACAACCCTCCCCCACCCTATAACCCACCTATAGCCTACAAGCAACCTAACACTGTACAACAGAGAGAGAGAAGAATAGACATGATGACACATAACCTGTTCATGTGTCAAGTCGCAGCAGCAGAAACAGTTTTAAGCAACATCATACTAATGAAGGAGTGGATTTTACGCACGATCCTGCCGCAGACATGGACCATGAATTGCCACTTGGGGAGAATGAGACCAGGAGACAATATAGCCCTGTATACAGCAACTGGGGAAGAGAATTCAAACGGAGAGGAACTACAGACATACATTACGTGTGCAACAATACTGTCAATTGCAAAACTGGATCCAGTAGACCAACGAGTAGACTGGACAATAATGATAGTCAGAGAGCACAGAGGGCGGAAGATTGCGGCGATTCACATACCCTGAGAACATGCTAACAAAGTCAACCAATCAATAACCTGCCCACTGCAACAAGAAGAGATAGCACATGAAATGATGAACACCGGCATCTGGAGAGAGACGGGGGTGATAACAGACAAGGAAGAAGACTTAGGGAACAAAACAGAAAGCAATAAGAACCAAGAGCCCGACGGAGCAACAAACCATCAAAATGATAGGATAAGGACAAGAGAAGGAGATGGAAGGAATAATGAGGTCATATAAACAGCCCATAGACCTAGAGAACCCCTAATACATAAATCCGTACACAACACCAAGTCAACAAGACAAGAAAAAAACGGTCAGGAATGGAACAAACAATAGATTAGCCACTGCATACCCCCGACCCTGACCAAAAGGAACACTAAATGGGAAAAAGTTGAAAGAATGATAACCCGATCAAACAACTATGAAACAATGTAAGACAACTGAACAAAACTAACATAGAAGGAGAATACCAGGAAATAACACAATGGTAAAACAAAATAGAATACATCAGAGAGAAAACAGGCAAAGGAAAAATTACCCCCCAGAGGCCAAACGAGAACCTAAAACATGAATGTAGAACTGAGACACAGAAAGATGAAACTAACATGAGCCACCGGAAATAACAAGAACAAAACACCCCACTGAAAAAGAATACCAAAACTGAAAGAGGAGACCAAGGAACAACACAATAGAAAACAAATTAGAACAGATCAGAGAAAGAACAAACGAAGACTGAGTAAGAACCTAAAATGGGAATACAGAACCAAAAAAAAAAAAAAAAAAAAAAAAAAAAAAAAAAAAAAAAAAAGAACAGAGCAAGCAAACATGGGCCACCGGAGATAACAAGAACAAAAACACTCTACCAGGGAGGAAAACTGAGACTGAGTAAGACATGGGAGCAGAAACACAGAAACAAAACAGGAAAACCAAGAACAGAAAACAAGTCGACAAATACGCCACACAAAAAGTATAAAGACAGATATAAGATGACAAACAAGATGCACCCAACACAAAACCAGCATGGAACCAACCTCCCTAAAATGCCAGGCCAAAAGGGAAGCAGAGAGATCACCAAGCACGGGGACAAACAAGGCAGAGGCAGCAAGGAACACCACACCTAACCAGGGCGAACAGAGAAACTTGAGTGATCCACTTGAAAACTTGGCCACAACCCCCATAGACAAATATGCACCTAACACGTTGATAACGTCACTAACTTCCTATAAGCAGAATGTTGACTTTTGGTAAGTCTGATATTATTAGCGTGCTATAGTGGTGACTGATAGTCAGCGAAGAGTCTTTCAAGGATAACCACCTGATTGCTCCTAGTCGACTGTCTGAGCGCGCGATGTAAGTAGCTGTCGGTAGGATGGAAGCTTTTGGTGGAAACTTCTGATGGTTTATCGGTATGTTATGTTTTCACGGTAGACGACGGATCGGTAGAAGCGTGGTAAGAGAGAGAACGCTGTCGGAAACGGTGACAGAAACGCTGTTGGATACGCAGGACGCAATGGACAAGTTCGGAATGTCTTTTGTACTCCGTATCGTGAACTCTGGACTATGTTTCGAGGTGAAAGAGATGGTTTATTCCGAACATATTGTACAGTTTTTATAGTATCCTGTCTGACTAAGGTTTCTCCATTGTCTCTTAGCGGATCCTGCTTTCCTTCTCCGCTATCTGCTTTCCGTCTCCTATTCTTCCGTCATTCCATTCCTCTGTTCCTTTCTGGGGTTCCACGGTGGGTACCGCCGGGTTCGTTCCGTACCGTTTTTTTGGTCTGTTCCCAACCTATCCTGTCTTTGGGTCCTGTCGGTCCCGCTGAAGGGTGGCGTCCTCATTTGGGATACTTTTGCTCTTTCCGCCCTCAGTGCCGGGCTGTCCCTATCATCCTCCCCCAAACTGAGATCTGGACTGTCCCCAGTCCTCGCGGTTTCTCCCACCGGGCTCCTTCGTTATGTCGGTTGAGTTCCTTCTTCAATCAGGCTTCCATTTTTTTCTTGTGGTCCTATACCGGGTCACCTGCCTGATGGCCCTTCTTGGACAGATCGCCCCCCTTAAGTAAGCTCTTGTTTGTGGCGCAACAGGTCTCCGTCCTCCCTCCTCCCATATGCCTTCTCTTGACCTCCCTTCTCCTGTCGACTTCTCCTGCCTTGCTGATCGCGTGCTGGATTTGGCGATAGCCGCTTCTTCTTCGCCAGACAACGATTGCGCCGTTGTCAAAGGGTTAGCATTGCTCCTGGAGCAGTGGGAAGTGTACCAACGCGGGGGAGCGTCGTGGGCCCGTTCCCGTGTTGCCTGGGATTTGCTAGTGGATCGTTAGTCCCTCCACCAAAATGAAGTCTGGCCTCGCGCGGTGACTTCCCAAGTGGTTAGTGTTTCATCCATTGCTGGTCCCACCCAGTTCATTCTGCCCCCCTCCCGTACTATCAATGGCCCCGTCCTTCTGGCTCAACGTCTGTCCGCTCTGTCTTCTTCCACACGCCCCCATGTCGTCGGCTCCAGGCTGCCTTCAGTAGGTCCTTCGGTGTCTGCTTTGCGACTTCCGTAGTTAATCTGTCTTCCCAGCTCCGCCCTTCCTCAGTGATTTGCGCCTCCGACCCCCGGTGGCTCCCGGCCGACCTAACCTTCCCCATTCCCCGGGAGCGTGAACAGTTAGCCGTGCTTGCGGAGCGGGCCCGCCATCTCTTCCACCGGACCCGGGTGGAGCTGGTGGCCATTTTTAGTCGCTTAGCGCTGACCCGTCGCGATGCGGATACCACTTTGGAACGTCTTGACGTTTTAGCGCGTTACCTGCAGGAGTGTGACCAGGCTTTGGCCACAAATTAGTAGTCCCGGACCCCCCCGTAGATAGTTGAATCGTTTGTTTTCCATAGCCTGAGCAATTTCTTTTCTTGGGGCCCGTTGCCACATATGTCATTGACCCTTCCAGCCCGTTCCGAGCAAGCCCGTGCTTTGGCAATGCTTTGCGATTTCTGCTTCTTGTGGCCTTCTTTTGAAGGGCCGCCGTCTTCTCGTCTCCGCTGCCCCTCCTTCTGTGTTATAAGTTTTTGTCTTCCATTGTGGCCTGTCTTTTTGTGTCGTTATGGTCCCTCCCCCTGTTTCGCCCCTCTATGCTTTTGCCGTCGCCCATACTCGTGCTTTTACCGGTATGGCCGATTGCTGTCTTGAGACAATCCTTGTTGTTGCGTCTCTTCCAGAGCACGATCGGGTCCTCATAAATAGCCTCGCCGCCTTACTAGAAGTGTGGGAGGAATGGCAAGTAAGGGAAGTAGTCTGGCCCCGTGCTCGTATTGCCCAGCGTGTACTTGTTGAACGCTGGTTCCGTCACAACCTCGAGTCTTGGTCGCCAACCGTTATATCAGCAGTGGTGGGTTGCCTTTGCCTCTCCTGTCACGCCATTCACCATTTCCTTAGCGCGTGGTGGTTGCTGAGGATAGTTCCCTCCTGGAAGGCTCTTTCTTTCACCCTCTCCCCGTCAGTCACCCCATATCCCTTCTGTCCCTGTCCGCCTTGCCTCCCGTCAGCCCGGCCTCTCCGGATCTTCCTCTGCCTCGCGTACCCCGCGGCCCACTCCAACACGGTCGGCGCTCCCGGGTAAGTCGTTTCCTGGCCCCTCTCTCGCCCGGGTTGTCTTGTGACATTGGATTTTTAGCAACTACGCCCCCCGACCTTTCATGATCCTACCGACCAGCAACGGATTCCTGCCGATCTCCCTTTTCTGGTCGACTTTCTTCAAAATCGGACTTCTCTCCGCCGAGTCTCCGAACTCGCATTGGCATACCTGGATATTATGCACATCGAAATCCAGTTCCGCCTCCGCCAGCTTGCCTTAACCCGTTGCGAGTTATGGCTCTGTAACGAGCGGCATAGCGCCCTTGTCCGCTACTTACAAGAGTGCGACAGCGCCATGGAGTGCGAGCTATTAGACCACTTGCCCGACGAAATCCTGCCTGCTCTCATTGTTTCCCCTTCCTGGTCACCTTTTCCCCCCGATTCACCCGATTGATAGGCCATCAGCGTAGCTTCAAGTTTTTCTTGTTTTCCAATATATCACTTTTTCTTCTTTGTTGCCTTCTTTTGTGTGGGGTTCTTGCCAATCCGTACTTCTTTCTCCATAAGAAGGTCGATAGTTGCACACTCCATCAGGCGGGTTGACAGCTGACACCTACGCTTCGGGCACCCGCCCTTTGCTTCTTTGGCGCCCCTGACCTCATGTGCACAGGTTGCCGTCCTTCCCACTCCCTTATAAAGGAGGGCCCTTCGAGGTCTTTGGCCACTTCATGTCTTCTCCGGAGTCTTCGATTCTGCCAGTGACCACTGTCCATGCGCAGGCCTTTGCGTGCATGGCGGACTCTCTCCTCGACGTCTTCATTGCTAGCGCCGCTTCCTTCAATTATGATTGGGAGATTGTTACGGGCCTTTCCGCCATTCTGGTTACCTGGGACAAGGTTCGGCTCCCAGGCATTGTCTGGCCACGCCGTACCGAAGCCCAGCAATTGCTTGTGGAGCGATGGCTCCTTCATCTGCGTGAACCATGGGCGACTTCCATAGGCAATGCTGTGGTAAGCCGGAGAGAGCTGCCTTTGTCTTTCTAGTCGTTGGACTTATTCATTTTGTAGGCAACCGCCACCAATGAGCACTCATCCTTTGTTAAGGGGACCGTGTATCAGTTGTTGCCCCCTTCCGTGCCCGTGCCTTTGATGGCCGCCACCCCTGTCCTCGTCAGTCGTTCGCCTTCACGGATGCTTTCTGCCCCCCCCTCGTTGCCCACGTCTCCGCTTCCTTCCCCTACTCCGTCTCCCTCCCCCATACCTTTGCCGCACCCTCCTTCCCTCCACGGTGCTTCCAACTGGCAATGGCTCCCGGCTGGCCTGCCTTTTCCGGTCGAGTTTTGTCAGAGTCTGGCCAGCCTTTGCCGTCTCCACGACCGTGCGCGCTCCTTGGCCGGCCTCCTTCGCTCTGACGCCGAAGCCTCGCGCCTTTGGTTGTCCCTGGTCCGTCAAGATGCCAACATCCTCAGTACCCACATGGATGCCCTCGTTCTGTACCAGACGGAGTGCGATAGCACCCTCTCTTGGCACGCTGATAACCATTTTCAGCCTGATGCCTTCCCCGAGCTTGACGCCGCATCCTATTCCTCCCCTTCCTCCGCGCTTGCCACCATTTTGTCGTAGCCTAGTGTGTAGACCGTAGCGTAAAACATTGCAATCCCACGGCTTTGTTTCTTTTCTGAATGAGTTCTGGTTTTTTGTTAGTCGGGTTCTTCTCTCATGTTTTCCTCGTGTCCATCATTGACCACTAATCTTCCACACCTCCGTACCTGTTAAAGCGGTGTGAAGTTCCCCCTGCTCGTTTCCGCAGTTGATGTCCTTGCCTTGCTTGCGTTCTGCAGGGGGGTACCTATCCGTTTGGCATATTTCTAGTGTTCTTATCTCCTTTTCTCGGTACTCCACCTGGGTTGGTTTCTTGGCCTCCTGTATTCGCGGTTGTTTTGTTGTTTATTTTCTGCCATTCCTCTTCCTGGTCCGGTACCCTCCGTTATACTTGGTTTGCGGTATGCATGGTATGACCCTGCGTGGACTTTGGTATTTTTGTTCCGGGCCTGCTATCCCCTTCTTATAAAGTCTGGCGCCGTCCTCTGCTTACCGCATCCTGTGGTATGTCCCCCGAACCTGTCACCGATATTTCCCACCTCCTTGATGAAGCCGCTCGCAGTTTTATTTCTTTGGCCGATCCCCTGCTGACGTCCATCCTTGTCCGTGCCAACGACTCCCTCAATGACCATGAGGTCGTCGAGGACCTTGCTGTTCTTTACCGGTCTTGTACCACCGGTCGAGGCCTTGGTCGCAGTTGGCCCTGACTTGACCGCGTACGGCACCTCTTCGTCGAACGTTGGGAGCGAAATTGACAGGCCCCTTGGGCACCCCCTTTGTTCCTCGTTGCGTCGGCCGCCGCCGATGACCTGGACCTTCCAATTGTCCTTTCCTCTTGTGCTTCGCGTGGAGATCGTCCTTCCTCCCCTATTTTGGTTTCCTCCACAGAATCTTTCACAGAATCTTCCAATGTATGTTTCTTGTGTGTTAGGCCTCTCTGCTTTTTTTTTGACTGATTAGACGTTTCCAATTTAGGATGAACCTTCCCGTCCTCCCATGCGTCACCTTCCTGATGATGCCGGTTGGCTTCCGCCCGCTTTACCGTATCCCGTCGATTTCCGCTCTAGTCGTGGCTGCCTTCATCGTCACTGGCAGCAGTGCTGTACCGCTATAGAAAATGCTTTTACCGGTATTGATCATGCCCGCCACCAGTTAGTTGTTGCGTGGCATGATCTCCGGGCGTTCGGGGGTCGGTGCCTTGCCTTGCTTTGGTATGAGGAGGAGTGCGCGCTTGCTCTTGAGTGGCAGCGTGACCAGAGTTATGTTCATTGCGGTTCGCCTAGTCCTGCCTAGTTCTCCTAGCTTCTAGTTTGCGTTCGGTAGTTTCCATTACATCTCCCCCAAACTTTAAAATTAGGCTGCCCCCAGTCAATAGCCGAATTGTTAGTGCTTTCTTGAAGCTCGTTCCTGAATTGTTGATCAGGCCAGAAGCGCGCTTCCCTGACAGGGAAGCTCGGTGTCTTGTTTAAGCTTCTCGCGCCGGCTCCTATAAGTAGCCAGCGCCGTTCATGCCCTCTCCTCCCTTTTCTGCACAGCCATTATGTCCCACCCTCCTGCCAATTCTTTCCGTGCGTCCCTTGCCCATCAATACCTGACCCGAGCCGACGAGGCCCTGGACTGCCTTGCCCATCTCCCTTCGGGCGGGTTTAATGACAAGACGGCTGCCTTTGGCCTTGCCGGTCTGATTGGCAGTTGGAACAACCTTAGCGAGCACGGGGTGCAGTGGCCACGGTATGCCGAGGCTCGCCGTGAGTTTCTTCGTTGCTGGGGCCCCCATCGGGACAAACCGTGGGCCCGCCGGCTAGATGACGTGGTGGTATGTCGTTCTGCTGCCTCCCCTTTTGTGACATCATTGATCTGTGCCTCAGCTTCCCAAAGAGCGGGCCCTCCTTGCGCTGGACACCCTTCCCACGCTCCCTGCTCCTGCTCCAACCACTACTGCGCCGTCGACCAGTGCCCCCTCCCCCAAAGTCCCCCACTACACCGCCGCCGAAAAAGGGAAGGGACGCGCCCCTGATCCCCCTGTTTCTTCCATGTTGGTTCCTACGGGCGTCCGACCAGCCCCCAATGCTGCCACCGCCCCCCACGCCCTAGTACCAACGGGTGTTGAGACTGTTCCGAAACGGCCAGCTCGACGCCCCAACCCTTCCGTGGCCGATGACGTGGCGCGAGCATTGGCCTCATTCCAGGTCCCTTCGCAGGTACGTACTTCTTTGTCCCACTGCCTGCCGCCCGGTCCTGAGTTACCTTACCAGTTTTCCCTGGCTGACCTTGCGTTCCTTATCCCTCTGCCACGCACTCCACAGCTCCATCCTGACAATCCCGCCTGGGGAGCCAGTACCGCTGTTCCCGCAGGCAAGGGAACCATACGTCTCCTGGATTTCCCCACCCGGCGTCGCGTGCATGAGGAGCAGGGCTCGGTAAGTCCTTGCCTGTCCCTTGTGTGTGTATCGGTTGTCCTTATCTGTCCGCAGTGTGATTCCTGCATCATAAAGAATATTGATGGTTTTTGCTGGTACCCCGGTCCCCAACAGCCTTGTCATCCCTGTACCGTCGCCGCAAAATGTTGTACCTTGTCTGGTGCGAGTTTATGTAATCGCAAAGCTGCCAACCACGACGCCATGGGCCTTGCCCTTCATGTTGCCCATGTTTGTGCCGCTCGCAAGTTCCTCCGGCTTCACGGGAGAGGTGCCAAGATTGAGCACGGCTTCTCTGCCGGTGTTGGCTTTTGGGCTCGGCCTCCTCCCGCCCTTAAGCGCAAGCGCCCTGCTGACCCCGCTGCAGATGACAGCCCTTCCGACGGCGGTGAGTACGCGCCTCCTTCAAAATGGTTGCAGAGCCTTTCAACCCCTCCTGCAGGGACCTCGACCCACGTCCTGCGCCTGCGCCCTCCCTCTTTTGGACCTGCTCGCCCGCCTCCCAATCCTCACCTCATACCGTTCGTGATCCTTCCCCCTGTCCCCCGCGCCTATCTTGCTCACGCCACACAATCCAGCCCTCCGCCTCCACCGGCTCCTTCCCTTCCTACCATGGCTTCCCTCCCTTCCATTACCGTTGTTTGTCAGGTTTCCTCCTGCACTGCTCCTAGCACGGGCCGTTCTTCCGACGCGTCCACTAGCACCTCGTCCTCTGCCACTCCCACGGTTCCCTCTGCTGCACCTCCTTCATCTGACCCTGATACCGACGCTGACGTGGAAGGCAAAGACGAGGGGGTCCCCAGTCCTGACAGCTCCTCCATCAGTTCCGGCGGCCACGCTTCGCCCTCCCCCATGGACCTCATCGATCTAACGTCCGACTTTGGTCCTCCGGCGGTTCCTTTGGTTGTTGCGCCTGCTGTTTTCCAACCGGAACACAACCGTCCCGAAGCGCCTCCTGCGCCTCTGGCACCTCGCCCCGTTGTTGCCTCTGACACCGCACCCTGGATGTCTCGTGTAGCACGCGCGTTATCCGAAACCCCATCTTCGTCGGCCTGGCAGCCTTATCGCCCGGTATGTCAATCCTCTACCTTGGATTATTTTTCCTGATCTGCCCGCAGCCTTCCCCTAACTACCCGCCGCTGCCCCCTACCCTCCTAGATGCCGAAGACTGGCCGCGCCTTCCGTCTAGTCTAACTGCTCCCGTCAACTTCTACCAGTCCCGGGTCACTCTCGAGCGCGATCTTGACCGGGCCCGCGCCATGCTTCAGTCCTACCGAGTCCGAGTCGAAGCTGACCGCCGACGTTATCTAGTGGCCCAACAAGCCCTCTCCACCTCCACCTTACAGTCGAATGCCATCACCCATTTTGCCGTGGAGTGCCATAGCGCTATCCAGTGGCAAGTTCAAAACTGCATCCCTGCCAATGCCTTCCCGCCAGAACGCAGCCCCCCCCTCTCCAACGTCATCCCCCTGGAGGACTTTGATCCCTCCAAAAGCAACTCTGACATGGATTGTTCCTAGGCCCGCAGATTAGTGTCCCCGGACTTAGATGTTTTTTCTTGTACTTAGATGTCTTGGTGTTCCGTAATATATCCTGTTCCCCGCATT
Organism: Termitomyces sp. MG148; assembly: GCA_003313785.1. NCBI lineage: Eukaryota > Fungi > Basidiomycota > Agaricomycetes > Agaricales > Lyophyllaceae > Termitomyces > Termitomyces sp. MG148. Next base: position 12,537 of record QLOM01004794.1, on the reverse strand, counting down.
CAACCATTTTGCGCTCAGTTTCCATCATTGCGCGCTGTAAACATTGAAAAAATTTAACTTATCGGTTAGTGATCTTTGTGGCTTTGGCCACTTGTTAATCCTCGTGTTGCTCTTCTTGGTTGGTCCCATAGTCTTCTGTAGCTCCTTCCTCATTGTCCAGCAATTTGGTTTCCTCCAGCTCCCATAGCCTTGCTGTATCAATGTCCAAGGCCGTGTCCGGCAGCTCGATACGTTCCCTCGGAAAGTATGGGATGAGCCTAAACGCCGCTACCGGCCGGTGCAGTACCGACCCGTCCAATTCGCATAGAACGTACGCTCCCCCCCGGTTATGTGACACCACCACCAGTGGGCCCAAGTAACGCGGTTTCATTTTCTGGTTGTGCGTAACCTCTATCCTTGTATTCCTCATCAATACTAGTGCGCCCCACTCAAAATCGTAATCTTTGATAGTGGCCGCATTGTCCTGTTCAAAGCGGATTGCTGCCTGACGGCGGGCTTCGAACACCGTGCTATGTAGCTGTTCTAGTTGCTCGTATCGTTGTTGCAGATCAATAGCCCGTCGCACTACCAAGTCCGTTGCAGACAAAATCGTGTTTGGCAGTGGTTGTAGGTAAGTGGCTTCTATGATGTTGGCCGGCAGTAGCGGATGTGTCCCGGTGGTGGCGTAGTACGGCGAACATCCCATTCTCCGCCGCACCGTTACCCGTTCCGACCAAAACACGGAATACGTGGCCTCGCTCCACCGACTTTTGTCCCCGTCTACGGCCTTGAAGAGTGCTTGTCTTATGTCGAAGTGTGGTCTTTCCACTATCCCGTTGGCCCGTTTATTGTAACCCGATATCCAAATATGGTGTAGGTTATACTTCTTTGCCAAATGTGCAACGGCCTTGATAATGAGCGCCCCGTTGTCGGTTACTATTTCGTGCAGTGTTCCCCACTGGCATATGATGTCCTCAAATATCCAGTTACCGACTGCCTCTGCGTTCTCTTTTGCCATCATCCAAAATTTGGGCCAATGTGTCAGGGAACATCGGCCTTGGATGATATACTTGAAGCAGCGCGACTTGGGCATGACCATGGTGTCTATATATATTTTTCCGAAGAGGGGTGCTGGAGTCGCTACGATCGGCGGAATCGATAACTTGGTAGTTTGCTGTACCTGACAGATGTGACATGTCCGCACATACCAAATGATATCCGCCCGCACTTGCGGCCACCAGAATTGTTCCAATAAAGCCGCCCTGGTCGCATACATCCCTCTGTGGCCTAGGTCGTTGTGCATTGCTTGCAGTATTCTGATCCTTTTGGCGGGTTTGATAACTAGCTTATGTGCTTCAGTGTCATCCCGTCTCCAGAGTCTGCTTCCGCTGACAAAGAAATTCGTGGCGTACTGGATGAACCGCCGGTATTCCTCATCTCCCATGTCGCTGGGTCGAACCAAATCCCCTATCCATTTCCTTATCCTTTCCACGCGGTGGTCTTCCGCTTGAGCCTTTGCGCTTCTAGGTATGGAGTTATATACCAAATGGGTATTGTCATCGCGTAGCTCCTGTGGCTCCTCCGCCAAGCGAACTTCCGGTCTCTTGGTCGCGTCACCTTCGTCCGTAAGTCCATAGATCGCTACCACTGTATCTTGTCTCTGGACATTTGAATTGTACCCGACTAAGGGTGGTAGGCAGTGTCCGAGTGGTGACGCTTCCCTTAGTGCCCAAGCCGGCGGTTGTAAGATATGTAAGAAACCGTGCATCCGATCTATCCAGTCGTTGAAGACCTCGTTGTCGCCCTCGTCTGGTTCTGGGTTGCCCGGCTGTCGCGGTCGGCGGGACAGCCCATCCAGCCCATGGAATTCGCTTTTTACATGAACCAGGTCGAAGTGAAACAGTAAAATCGCCACAATCCAACAGTTCATACTTGCTGATGGTTGAATATCTGGATGAGATAACATACCCTTGATGTACCGTGCATCCACCTCAATGATGAGGTTCCTTACGCCAATCAAATACATCCGCATATTTTGCAAAGCCCGAAATAGACCATAAAGCTCCAATTTTGGTTGGCTGTACCTTGATTCCCGGTTGTTAAGCGTTATGGACCCAAAGCAATTATATCTCCATTGCTTCCGATTTGCCGCTGCGCACTGGCAAAGGAAGAAGCCCACGGCAATGTAGGAGGTATCCACCGCTAAGATGACTGGATCTGCCGAGACGTAGTCTATCGGTACAAGGGGATTTGCAGTTTTAAGTGCCGCCACTAAATCCCGTTGCGCCGCGACTTGTAAGTCTCCGAATTCGAACAGTACGTCTTTACGCGTCAGTTTGACAATGTGGTGTGCTCGGTGTGCGAAGTTTTTTATGAATATCCGTAAAACCCCTATGGACCCTAGGAACGCGCGCATCTCAGATATGTCTCCACAGGGTCCCCACCGTTCCAACAGCCCTAGTCGGCTTTCTTCCGGAATCTGTCCTTGTGGCATGCATATGTGCCCTAAAATCTTGACTTGTTCCATGCAAAGTACCAGTTTGTGTCCCGAGAATGTACCTCCGCAGTACTTCATCCGCTGTAGTACCCAGTTTAGGACCTCGAAGAATTCCCAAAGTGCCAGTCTTATGTTTGGGTTCCGGGGATGCGTGGCGGGTTCTCCGTTAATTAGTTTCCAATCCTTTGGGCCCTTAACGCCGACGTCGTCAATAAATACTAGCACAAATAAGGGGATCTCCGGTTGCAGGATAAAGACCACGTCGTCATGGAAGATCGGTACCGAGTTAGTCCATCCCATCGGTAAGGTCACCAACCTCAACGCCCCAAAAGGGGTCTGGAAAGTTGTAAGATCGCGCGAGATTGGAGATATTAAACGCTCGTCGTATCCAACATATAGGTCGAGTGTGGCACCACAGATTCTTCCCACGAATGACTCAGCTACATGATCCGGGTACAGTGGGACGCCCGAGTGCCGAATAGTTACCCGATTAAGGGGTTCCAAGCTGTGTATGATCCGTAGCTTACCATTCTTTTTGAGGACGCAGAACCAATGTGATTGGTAGGAAGAATTTGACGGTTCATAGACGCCCGCTTTGATTTTTGTGCGTATTATCTCCATAATTTCCCCTTCTAAGCTTGGCGGTATTGGGATGTTCTTTTTGTTCCAGGGTACGTGTGGTATGGTCGGAATGACGATCGGAGGGAACATTGCTGGGTTAAAACTCCCCCGCTCAGTATCTTCCCATGCGAACGCCCGATTCTGTTTTGCCACAAGGTCGGTGAGTACCCTTAGTTCAGCTTTTGATAGGAAACCAGTGTTGTGATCTTTTATGAACTGTTCCAGCCGCTCTGCCGTAAACCGCCCTGTAGGAACCGTTGGCGGTGGGTTCGGATTTAGGGCGGGTATTGATGCTAGCAGGTCTCCGATAATATTCCTTTCAATGCGGTAGTCCTCTGCCACGTGTCCCGGTATTGGTTTCACCTTTAAGGCTACAGGTTTATACTTTTTCTTGGTCTGTACGCCCTTGCGTTTTGCTATTCCGGCAAACGTCCCCCTTGGGTTGTCGGCCCTAGTCTTGGTCGGAACTTCTGTTCGGCGAGTCTGACGGTTGTTGTTACAGTTGGTAGATTTTTGTTTTGCGTGCCCTAGAAGGTAACTGTCAGTGAGTAGTATTGAATCGTCGGGGGCGATGTGTTTGAACAGTTCAGACGCGGTGATATAAAGGTAGGCCAACGTGGCCTCATATGCTCCTTGGGAGCTGTTTTATATAGGTTGCTTGGTAGGTACATGCTTGGGATTGGAAGAGGATAAGCTGTTTGTAGAGACCGTTCCTGGAACGGCCTTGTCAATTAGTGCGTATGAAATAATTTCTGCGGTATTGTCCTTGTAGTTGTATTCCAGCGTCAGCGCGACATCTCCGTGATCACCGCCAATCACTTCCTTGATGCTGTCCGAAAACACTTGTGACCTTTGGTATCCGCCGGAACGTACTGTTGGGTGGGCCGTCTCTTATCCAGGGGACTCCCGTGAGGATAAGTAGGTATTGTTCGTATGGCCCCCATGTTTGGGTCGGTTATAGTGATCGACGTATTTTCCGCGCTATGTGTCTTGACTGCACTCCTGGTGAGGACATCAAAGGGTTTTCCTAAGAGTACGTTGTACGCCGGTTGACGGATGACATGTATCTGTAAGAAAAGGGTTATATCGTCAAATACGCACAGCACGTTAGTCGCTAATCCCAGGGATGCGTTGATGGCTCCGTTGGTGCTTTGCATATGCAATACAATCAACGGATCATAGGAGATCCCGATCCGATTTGCCACATCTTCCAACATGGAAATTATCTGGGACCCACTATCCACGATACATTCCACTTCCGCTTTCTGTCCTATGAGCGCGGTTATGGACCTAAGCAAATTGGTATCTTGGGCTACGCAGAACTTCTCTGGAACAGCGCCTAGCGGTAAGGATTTGAGGTAGTTTAACACCGGGTCTGACAATGTTCGCAAGGCGTAGTTGATAGCGGTCAGATCGTTGGTGTTAGAGAGAATACGTAAAGATTTTCCGCCACTATCCACTACCTTGACCGAAGAGGTTTGTGCTTCCTCTACCCCATCATCCGTAACTTCTTCTATCTGGGCTATATTCGTTGCCAAGATGCGTTTCGGCATAACCGCTGCCCTAGCCAAATTGCATATGTCTGGTGCAATGCTTAGGACTTCCCCGACTGTCATCGTGACATGAGCCTCCATCAACCGTCCAAAGACCGCTTTGGTGTGTTCTACCGATTGGATCGGTACCTCCGTTTGGTAGGCCCCGTTGTTTTGCTTGTCCGGCTTGCCCATCACCCTGTCTGTGGACGGAACATATTGCCGCGGGATGCCAGAGAACGGGTGTAGCGGTGCTTCCAGATCCGGCACCTCGGTGACTGTAGGCCTGTTGATGGGTCGGTTAGTCCCTTCGGTCGGCGTGGTTTGCTTGACCGGAGCAGCCTCGGGAGTGGCCATTGGCCGGTAGTCAGTTAACGGACGCTTTGCTTTGGGGATCTGGACCCCGTCCATTACCTGGCGGTTACGGTTTCCCGCCTCCCGTAATTCTAATACTTCCAGTTGCTCTTTGAGGGCTGCAATCTGCTGCCCTATGTCTGTAGTGACGTTCGCAAAAGTAGCCGAGGGTGCCAGTACCTGTGTCTTTGCCGGAGAAATTTCAAACACCAGCTGCTGGATGTTGGTCTGAACGGGATCTGGGTTCGCGTTAGCCGAGAGAGTTCCCGTGGCTATGTTGCCTGGGTTGCGGCAGTGGTACTTGTCGACCCTGTCTTTGTAAAGGGGTTTACTGGAGTCGTAGGGAATGAAACCGCCCGACGGAAGAACTACCTTTCCTTCCGCATTTTGTTGGCATCGCCCCCGCAGGACGTAGTCTTTGAGAACGTTACATCTGCCCCTGACCATGATATGCCTGATTTCTCCACAAAAATGGCAGCCATCTCCTAGCGGCGGACGGCTATTCTGTCGGTTGTTCCCTATCCCTCCTCTGCTTGGGGCCACCACTTTTTCTAGGGCTGCCGCCATGGCCAATTTTACGATATCGCCAAGATCTTCTTTCTTAATATATCCGCTGTCTGTTGCAGGCGTATTTGCAGTGCTGCACGTTGCTTGCGTTCCTGGTGCCGGCAATACTCCTCTGGCGTATCCTGTTGGCGGGGCAGGGGTTGGCGCGGAACTGGTATTGGTGCCGTGCAATATCCATACGCCGGCCTCATATACCCGACTAACCTCGTGAGGCTCATCAGGGTGGTGGTTGGGAGCTAAGATCTCCAACCGTCTCGCTATTTTTGTCCATAGTGACGTCGGAAATCCCTGCTGGAAGTACCACTTTTCCTCGTTTGCGGAGATTTTGTCGTGACTCTTTAGCCATTGCGCAATTTGTTGGAACATTTAGTAATAGTCTGAGAGCTGGCCCAATGTAGTTAAGCCCGTACGGAACGTGCCCGTTACATGCCTTTCCAGGTCGCTCACCGCCCATTTGGCTTGCTCCTCTGCTCCGGGATATAATTTCACAATTGCGGCTTTTCACTCCGCGTAGGTGTACGGGCAGTTTGGTTCACCGGTATTACCTTCAAACTGCGGAATACATGTCCATAGTTCCGCTGTGTTGTACGACACATATTGTGCCACATATTCCTTCTTATGGCGCTCGTCCGTGACCTGGCAATCGCGAAACAAGTATTCTAATTTGCGGAAGTAGTGAGGCAGCTCCCTTGGCTTGTTTTCATTCCATTTTGGGGCTGTTCCGCTGCCCCTGGTCAGCATCCACAAAGCGGTGTTTTCCTCCATTCTCCTGGGTTGACTATCTTCGATTAGTTTTGGTGGGTGCTGAATGGGTGTCAGTCGGGGAGTGGCCGGTACCGATATGTCAAATGAGAAGAATTCATCTAGCGGGGTTACCGGTGATAAGTTTCTTGGAAATAGATTGGAGATATCGTCAACGGTTAGTCTCTGATATGCCGCTTCTAGTTCTTCCGCTAAGGTAGGCGGTACGTGGTGCCTTGTTGAAGGGGTCAGGTCGGTTAATTTGATTCGGATTGGGATTGTTGGTAATGGCAGGAAAAGACTTGATGGCGGTTCCGCAGCTTCCCGGCGTCGCCTTTGTGCTCTAGTTTCTGGTGGTATTCTGTAAAAGAGCCCCTCGCGGTGGGCTCCAATATGATAACGTCACTAACTTCCTATAAGCAGAATGTTGACTTTTGGTAAGTCTGATATTATTAGCGTGCTATAGTGGTGACTGATAGTCAGCAAAGAGTCTTTCAAGGATAACCACCTGATTGCTCCTAGTCGACTGTCTGACCGCGCGACGTAAGTAGCTGTTGGTAGGACGGAAGCTTTTGGCGGAAACTTCTGACGGTTTATCGGTATGTTATGTTTTTGTGGTAGATGACGGATCGGTAGAAGCGCGGTAAGAGAGAGAATGCTGTCGGAAACGGTGACAGAAACGCTGTTGGATACGCAGGACGCAATGGACAAGTTCGGAATGTCTTTTGTACTCCGTATCGTGAACTCTGGACTATGTTTCGAGGTGAAAGAGATGGTTTATTCCGAACATATTGTACAGTTTTTATAGTATCCCGTCCGACTAAGGTTCCTCCATTGTCTCTTAGCGGGTCCTACTTTCCTTCTCCGCTATCTGCTTTCCGTCCCCTATTCTTCCGTCATTCCATTCCTCTGTTCCTTTCTGGGGTTCCACGGTGAGTACCGCCAGGTTCGTTCCGTACCGTTTTTTCGGTCTGTTCCCAACCTATCCCGTCTTTGGGTCCTGTCGGTCCCGCTGAAGGGCAGCGTCCTCATTTGGGATACTTTTGCTCTTTCCACCCTCAGTGCCGGGCTGTCCCTATCAACGTGACCCGGTACGCCAAGCAATTATGTCCTGAAGACCCCACCAGGCCAAACTAGAGGGATAGGGGCAACCGACGCAATGGACAAAGATGATGGGGAAAGGTGAGATAGAGCTCTGAAAAACATTAACACAGAACTTAGAGGGAGAAACACAGACAGCACACCCATGAACACCAGGGCCCAAAGACACTGGGAACCAGAGTGGAAAGAGGGACATGAGACAGGTACACCGGCCTTGGTAAGACCTGAACACCAAAAAGAATTAAATCTGACGACCAGAACAGACCAGAAACCAAACTTACCCCGAAAATCAGAGAGCACACGATGGCGGGAGGAACGACCCCCCACATGGAGATAGGCAAAACCCCATCCCCCTATTCATGACACTCAACCCCAGCTCCCTCACACCGGTCCCGCAGAACGGCTTCCCAAATGTCCATGGATGGACAAGTCAGAACGTATTTGCAGGGGTAGACCCAGCTATGGTCGAGGAGTGGAAAACTGCCGGAGTCTACAAGTGCTTCATCTACCCCTATGACACAGGAACAGAAACCAATAAATTACTAATGGCAGGCAAACTCCAATTGACCATAATAAAACTATTCAACGTGCAAGACGTCCAGGTAGGGGAACCATTGGAGCCCCAAAATGGACCGCACAGACTCCCATGGTTGTACATAACAGCAACCCTGCTCAAAGTAGCACAGACCCTAGTCCACCACGGAGTGTGGTCAACGCCAGAAGTAACATTCATAGCAATACCTTTCACCCCTGAAATATCATCCTATGTATTTACAATGGCAAACTTTAGAGTAGCTGCAAACGAGGAAGGAGGAAGAAAAATAGCGGAACTAGTGGGTAAAATAATGAAAAACAGCCAAAAACTATTGGACTTCATCACCCAAAAGGTCCCCATAGATGAGGACAACATTGAAGCCATCACACCTGCGGAGATACTCTTCCACCATGTGGATCTAACAAAGGCATACCCCTTGGTCATAGCTTGACCAAAGAACGCTGGAGAAGAGGTACTGTGGAACATACATGTCCCACTAGTAATCCAGGACATCACCATACACAGCAAATGGATGGCCATAATCAAGAGCCTAAGGTACTACATACCTTATATGTCAGTGGGCACGGCACGAATGTTCAAATGCGTGAGGTGCAAGAGCACAGACCACCCAGTGGGACTATGCCCATTCCAAAAAATCCCCAACTGGCTGGGACTAAAAGGGAATATGCCGCAACAAATCATGGAGAACACTAAAATAGGGCAGACAATGCCAAACAACAGGGGTACAAGTTTCCGTGGGAGAGGTAGATTCAATTAGAATGGATAATCTGTACTGGGAACACCCAAAATAACAATGAGAACAAAAAGTAATGAAGTGACCTTTACAAAACATCCCAGAATAAAAATATTAAATAATAAATAACAAGCCCAAGTAAAATATAAGCAAACAATAAGATAACTACCACAGAGATGACAAGGATCCAGCCTAGCCATCACAGAGAGAGGGATGAGCTCCCAAAAGTGGGAGGACAATGATAAACCCAGTGAACGTTGTCCGAAACAATTGAGGCCCAAATATACTGCTTGAACAGGAAAGCCAAAAGTGTGAGTGATCCCTCCAAGGAAAGGAGGCAATGACATACCTGAGGGAAGTCATCTACAAGCGCCGGCCTATTTAGGCCACCCAAGGCATGTCGCCAGAGACAAAGTCAAAGTCTACTTTAACCCCAACTGGATAAGGGAGCAAGGCAAAAAGACTCAACAGTGTGGCCATGGAAAGTGAGACCCAGCAAAGGTGGCTGTGTACCTATGGGCCGGATAGCCCACCAGTCCTCAGGCAGATGATTGTAAGCCTGGGGCTAAGAGCAATTGCAAAAAGAAAATGCTTACTGGAGAGTCTAGGATTGACCGACCCCGAGGCAAACACTCCCAGAGTAGGGGGGCATACCAGCAAGGAAGGGCCAAGAAATCGAGGAGAGTCTTACTCAAACACTTCCAAGGGAGATCCCTCTCTTGACGATGTAACAAGTTGGAGAACCCTACACATCACAGATTTGGGAGTCGAAGAGAGAGAAGAGACCCCGAAGAGGACCCCGACACCAGACAGGAACCTTGAAAGGGAACAAGAGGATCTAAACCACAACAATGAAGAGGACATGACACCACAACAAGAGACGGAGGACACTGTGGAAGGGGAGAACGAAAGAAGAAGGTTCAGAACCAATACCAACCCAACAAAAACAGCAAGGAGAATACGTAAAAATACAAAGGCAAACATAAAAATAGGCACCCTGAATATACAAGGTAGAGGAGCACCAACGATATACAACCCAAACCACAAGTGGAACAGGATAAACAGACTGATGAATACGCACAGACTAAGCATACTTGCAATACAAGAAACACACCTCAACATTAACCAAACTCAGGAAATAAACAAAGCACTTGGAAACATAATAGCATATGGATCAGCAGACCCAGAGCAACCAAACACAAGAGGAGTGGCCTTTGTAATAAATAAGAGTCTGATAAACTGGGAGGATATATAAGTAGAAGAAATAATCCCAGGCAGAGCATTGCTGATGCACATACCATGGCACGCTAATGTAACACTAACGATACTAAACATATACGCCCCAAACAACCACAAAGACAATGGCAACTTCTGAGAAGACTTAAGGAGAAAATGGAATGACATAAACTCCCAACTACCGTACCCCGACATAATCCTGGGAGACTTCAACGTAGTAGAAGACACTATAGATAGACTGCCAAGCCACAGAGACAGCACAACGATGACAATCCCCTTAACCGAAATGATGTCAGATCTTCAACTAATAGACAGGTGGAGAGATGCGCACCCAAACACAAAAGAATACACATTCACACAGAAAGCCACAGGATCAACCTCACAAATAGACAGAATATACGCAACAAATGACATAGTAAATAATGCCAGCAACTGGGAAATAACAGAAACAGCAATCCCAACTGACCACAAAATGTCCATGATACACATAGAAAACTACCACAACCCTTTTGTTGGGAAGGGGAGATGGCCCTGGCCCCTACATCTATTGAAGGACCAGAAACTATTAGAAAACATAGAGGCAATAGCCGAGGAGGCCCAGAAAACAATGCAAGAACAAAGAGAAACAGCCAGACACGATCTGAAAAAAACTGGGGAATATTCAGGGATACAAAAGACCTGGAAGCACCTAAAGAGAGATATGGTAAACATAGCGAAAGACAGATCAAAAATCATAATAGCACCATTGGATAAGAAAATAAGAGAATTGAAACTAGCAGTGAACCTGACGCTGAACAACAAAACACTAAGCAAGGACGAAAGGAAGATAACGGCAGGAATCTTGGATGAAGAGCTGAAACTGAAACTGACTCAAAGGCATGATCAAGAGAAAGACCTCACTAGAGCGAGGAACCACACATACGCCGAAACAATTTGCAGACAATGGTCAGTGCAGAACAAAGAAAGGAAACCTAGAGATACGATAAAAAGACTGAGAGCAGCGGAAAGCACAGGGGAAACAACAGTAGATAACATAGAATACATAACAAGAACAGAGGAAATGGCTGAACTGGCTAAACAGTACCACAAAAACCTACAACAAGAAGATACTGGACAGGAAAACAAACAACGGAACAGAGACATAGAATCAGCCCTACACATAATAGAAACCAAAGTGCCCCAAGACCAGAAAGTAAAACTAGCAAAGAGACTAATGTTGGAGGAGATAGATAAGGCACTGACATCACAACCGAATGAGAAAGCCCCAGGCATAGATAGCATACTGGTCAAATTATATAAAACTCTTAGAGAAAGGAGCAGGGCGAGAGACAAAAAGAGAGTAAAAGGCTTCTGCATAACAGAAACCCTGAAACTAGTTATTGAAGACATAGAAATGAATGGAGTAGAAAAAGAAACAGACTTTGCAAAAAGATGGATGTGCCCCATCTACAAAAAGAAGGACAGGGCAAACATAGCGAACTATAGGCCAATAACTGTACTAAATACGGATTACAAAATCATGACGAGAGCATTACAAAACAAACTGGCAAAAGCAGCCCCAAATATAATACATGAGAACCAAGTGGGCTTCATGAAGGGGCGTAGCATCTTCAACCAAGTTAAAACAGTCAAATTGATGATAGACTATGCTGAGGAAGTCGAAGAGGAAGGAGTCATAGTAGCGCTAGACCAGGAAAAAGCCTACGACAAGATAAAACATGACTACCTCTGAAGAGTCCTTGAGAAATACAACCTACCTAGAAACTTCATAAACACAGTAAAGATGCTATACAACGACGCAGAAACAATAGTAATAGTAAACAGAGTAGCGAGCATGTAGAGGACATCTTATCCTTCATCACCATCCAATCATTGCTTGGCACAAGGTCCTCAACCTTGATCCTTGACAATGTCAGCTGGTATTCCATGCTCAATGTGTGCTGAGGCCTCTTGTCCTCAGACTTACTTTGCTTTTTACACTTTTTCTTGGGGCTTTCCCCCCTCTTCAGAGTATGTTTGTGCTCTAAAGCCTTGCTTTCCAGCACCATCAGTACTAGACTACTTGCTGGCAAGCTTACACAAGCTTGCTCCTTATTCTCTCCATTCTCTATGGTGGGTGCTCTTCTGCCACCATCTAGTCAGTTCTGGCTGACTAGCAGCTTTTTCTCTGTGGTGCAATGTCAATAGAGATGTCCATTGCCGTTATCCATAGTCACTTGTATTGCAGAAATGGCATTGCCATCCACCACTATCTTGTTCATCTTGAAATCAAGAAGAACATTGTGCTTCCTCATATAAGGCATCCCTAGAATCATGTCGTAGCAATCAAAGTTTGCTACATCCAAGTACTCCTTGGACTGAATTGCACTGCAGCTCTGCTGCCCATAGTGCCTAGCTGGAGGAGCAATGGCTCCTTCAGCTTGCTCACGTACACGTCATGCACTTGACAAAACTGAGGTGTCACCTCAGTAGTTGTGCTTCCTGGTCCTCATGCTTCAGCACTGGCCTCACCAGTTTCTCCAAAGCCTTGCAAAGGTGTACTTTATACACCATCACACTAGCTGCTCCAATCAGTTGGTCAAGTGCACTTGCTGAATAGTCCATCAGAACTCCCATGAAC
>QLOM01004791.1:0-15077 GCA_003313785.1 Termitomyces sp. MG148 | reverse complement strand
TGAAGAGGGAGGTCTTCGTAAGAATCAAACGATGCTTCGAAAATGTCATCCATGCCTGCAGGGTTACCGGCGATTCCACCGAGACCACCAGCTAGACTTGCCGCCAGAATTAAACGCGTCATTGAGGGTGGACCATCTTTGGAAAAGCGGGCTTTTAGCTCCTCGTACGTTCCCAAACGAACCAGAGAATATGACATCTGACGCATCAGAGATGCAGTAAGACCTGCATACAAGTTTCGAATACCCGATTGTGCGATCGACGCGCGTAGAACAGATATCATTGAAGGTCGCCTGGACCCAGATTCCAATGTCTGCATTCGACTTATAGAATATGGTAAGGTTATGCCCGAGGTAAGTCTCACAGAAAGGCTTACACTTTGATCAGATCCAAGGGATGTGTGCAACTGGCGGCCACTGAGGATCAGTGATCAGGTACATACGCTTGAGAGAACTTGCACTCTTACTCGAAGCCGCAACTCCTGTATAGAAGCAGTGTCAGAGTCACGTCATCGTGAAGACCGTACGTTGATTTTTGCAAGTACTGACCTCCAAGCCTGGACCACAAACATCAATCATGACTGCAATTCGTTGAAAAGGCAACGTACCAAAAAGGATAATTGCTGGGCATAATAAACCGCTTTCTTCAACAAGCTGAGTACACTTGAAGAAGAGAGCAAGCCCGTTGTTGATGAATTAGTCAGCAGATGAAGCCATGTAGAAATTGTGCTTAAGATAGGCGACATCAAGAAATGACACGTGTTACATAATCTCAAGTTCCATATAATTCTTGATTGAGACCATGGGACATTTCCTCATTGACAATGTGGTGAAGATACTTCTCAGAAGCATGGGGCACAAGTATTCCAGTTGTAAACTCCTTTAATTTTGATGGATTCATAGACCATTTGTTTTATAAGCCAGCATCTCATGGATTGCAGGATCATCCAAGACAGAATAGATCTTTGTGTGACTTCCTCTGTGTGACTGAAAGGGTGAAACGTAGTCAAGAAATTAGAAGCCTTACAATCACACAATAGAACCAGATCAATCTCCAATAGTACTATGTTACTATTTTGATATCTACCTCTGCTACAAAATAGCTAAGGTCATATTTGTTGGAACATATCAAACATCGTGGTGGTGACGATGTGATATGGTGATACCATGAGCTGTCACCAAAGGACACAATGGCCACCAATGTCTGCTTTGTTGACAGACCATACATGTATTCAGCACATATGAAAGAGTACCCTCAGTCATGTTTACACTTACTGAGGGTACATTACTAAATATCAAACTTACAGACATTTATACTCACAACTGTACCTAGACATAAGCTTACTCATGTAATCTTCTAGGTACAGACAATGGTCTCTGTCTGCTTGTGTATTGTTCTAGTTCTAACAGGTTATGGGCTTTACTGAGTAGACTATCTAAGACATACTGCCACTTGTTAGAACTCTCTTTGTCTTAGTGTTGATCACACCAGACTAACTCATTTGGAGCTTTCTGTAAGGGGAACGCTTAACATCTGCGGAACTCCTTCCACAGAGCCAGCGAGCACTGGTGACAAGCGGGAGTCGAACAGGTGTAGAGGCAGGCAAGAGTCAAGCAAGGGACCGGCAAGGCTAACCGAGCGGTCGGACGTTGCTAGAGAGCTTACAGTAGGTTCGGTGTGTAGGCCAGAAGAACACTGCTATTGTTCAGCCTGGGGATATTCTATCCACAGGCTGCCTATATATACTACATTGGTGGCTGTGCTATTACTAATACTGTTTACTAATCGGGCCCTGATATGTAAAGGAGTATGACTAACAATAATCAATGCTGAGTAAGGTCCATGCATATGACTCATCAAGGCTGACTACTAAGAGACGGAAGGGGAAAGGGTGGGCTGAGCGGCCGGTCGGATCTGCTAGGAATAGGCATATCGTTGGACTAAGCTTGGAGTAGAGTTGGACATGGTCCGGAGACCGGTCCCCTGACACTTTCTCTGAATTTGATCCTTCCCTTTGTTAGATAAATTCTTGATCACCTCTGCCCACCTTGTTGTAAGAGCAACCTCCAGAGGTTGCAGCTAAGTCACACAACTGGCAGAGGGAAATCCGAAGTTTATTAGAACAGTACAATACAACAGGAAATATAACTAATCACCTGGCAGAGGGAAATTGTCAGGGGACTTCCATTTCCGGAACTTCCTTTTTCAGAACCCCAGAGTTCTCTGGGGATTTCTGGAGATCTCTGGGACGCTCCCATGCCTTCCAGGAAGTACTGTACAGTCATTCCCATGCCTCCACCACCCGCACTGATGCGCCACACTGTGGCAGAGGGATCCTTAGACTTGTTCTCTTTGGATTTCCCTCTGCCAGGTGATTAGTTACTTTCTGTTGTATTATTCTGTTACTAATAAAACTTCAGATTTCCCTCTGCCAGTTGTGTGACTTAGCTGCAACCTCCAGAGGTCGCTCTTACAGCAGAACAAGTCTCCTAATCCTAGTCTGGAAGCCCCTTATAACCACCAAAATTCTTTGGGCTCTTATTTGTCGCTGATAAGCCTCTGGCTGAGCTCAGCGCACCAGCACTATTTTTAGTGACTTATATTTTGCAGCTAGCAGGGAGTGAACTCAGGCTACCAGATGCAACACGTGGGATCATGAGACTTAGCAACCACCTGACTTGGCAGTCATATGATGATCTACTGGTCACATGGCAATCATAAGACTTGGCAACCATGGGACCTTAGCAACCACCTGACTTGGCGATTACCTGCCACCCACCTGACTTCAGCTTGGCCCCCTTTCAGGTCCCTGATCAGTGATAACCGACACCAGGGCTTTTAGCAACGCCTATCAAAACCCAGGGCTTCTCAAAGATCCGACGTCAGATTACTTTAGCAACGCTTATCGCTTATTCAACGCTTAGCGACTTACTCAAGACAGGCCCCTTGATGGTTTCAGGCCTTAGCAACAGTCCCCATGTATTTGGCCTCTTTCACTGCTAGGATGTTGAGTTAGCACTTGCCGACTTGACGGATGCCGTTGCTTAGCAACTTTCACGTTCCATTGTACTTGTCATTATTTTTCTTAATTGATTAATTAGCGACTTTTTAGTTTAATTAACATGGCAATGCCTATAAATACTGTACATATTTTGTTTTAGCCAGCATCAAATTATACACCCCACAGTTCAGATCACATTCTAGCGCATTCTAAGTCCTCAGAGTCGCTAAGTGATACAGTCTTGCCAACTCTATCTTACCGACTTTTGTCTACTGACTTTTGTACTTACAGTGCAATACACACACTATTGCCAAACGTCAAATGTTGCTAAGGTCCTTGCCAACCTTTAGCACTCTAGCGCCTCGCAGGCTTACGGCTTAGATTGCTAAGCAACTCATTTATTTCTTCAAGTCCAACTCCTACTAGAAAAGCCTAGGCTTCTGGGACCCTGCCCAGGACTCTCTCAACACTAGCAACCACCCAACGCTACTCATTTGTGAGGCGCTAAGTTTACCATCTACCAGGACAGTGCTTAGCGACTTTCAAGCATTATCATTGCTTCTCCACTGAGCTTAAGCACTGACAATATCTATGTCTCAGCTGGCCACTTCAGAAGCTCTCTTAGACGCCATGGCCTTCAGCAAGGAAGCCTGGACCTGCCTACTCCATCTAGAAATGCAGGTGCAAATTACTCAAGCCTTCTTTATCCAGCATACCACTGAACTCACCCACCTTTGCCAAACTACTGAAACCATCTCCAAATCCCTCCACATGCTTCTCGAATGCCTCGCTCTGGCGGCAGCCAACCCCTGCCACCTACCTCACCAGTGCAATGCCCCCATGCTACGCAATCCCCTCTCCTGGCATGGGAGCGCTCTAATATCCCGTGCCTGGCAATCCCCAATGTGTACAATAGTAACCACGTGTCTGGAGAAAGTTTCCTCCAATCCTGTGTCACCTACATCCAACTCTGTGACAACAACTTTGTTTCCAACAAGCTGAAGATTGCATAGGTCCTGTCCTACATGAAATCAAAACGGGTGGCCACCTACACAATGAGAGTTTTCCAGCGCCCCGGTGGCATTGGAAGCTTTGCGGACTGGGCTGAGTTCAATCAGGAGTTCTGGGACAAGTTCTTTCCCTAGAACTCCGCCGCACTGGTCCTGCGAGACAGAGATCAGTACAGCCAAGAGAAGCAATCCCTGGACAAGTACATTGACTTGTTCTGCATGCTGGTAGAGCAGGCTGAGTACCCCGACAGCCTGCAGCTGTGCCTTACTTTTTAGGAAGAGCTCCATCCAGTCCTGATGAAGCGCATCAACAACCTTGCAGAAGGATGCCCGGTAGACGATCGGGTTCTGTCATGGTATTGGGTGACTTGGGAGCAGTAGCAGCTCAAGCTCAAGCGGGACCTTTGCAAGGCCGCAACCCCTGCTTTTTCCCTGCGCCTTCCTGTTCCGCTCCCTTATCAACCAACCACTCTGCCCTTGGCAGCGCTGTTGGCTGCGCCTCCGACACCCCTGGTACTGCCTCCAGGTGCCCCAATGGATGTGGACACTTCTCAGCAGCATATGCCTCTCCCGTTCTTGTGCCAATGCTGTAGCACACAGGGCCACCTTGCCTGCCATTGCCTCCGGGGCCTGGAGGTCCGCTATCTGTCCTTGGAGGAGCAGGAAGAGCTGCTTCTACAACTTCTGGCGGCCTGCAACATGGCCAGGACCCCTTCTTCAGATGCCTCTGCCCCTGAGAGTGCGCACAAGGCCCCTCTTGTTGCTGAAGAGTTGGAGGAGTCACAGAAGGGTTTTTAAGGATGCAACGGGTGAAAAGTATGCCTCCGTTGCTTAGTGCTAACCAATGATGATGCCCAAAAGTCGCTAAGCACTGTCCAGGTGGATGGTAAACCTAGAGCCCTACAAATGAGTAGTGTCAGGCAGTTGCTAGTAACAAGAGAGTCCCAAGCAGATCCCAGAAGCCTAGTCTGTTTAGTTGAGGTGGACTTAGAAAAATAAAGGTGTTGCTTAGCAATCTAAGCCAAAAGCCTGCAAGGCACTAGGGTGCTAGAAGTTGGTAAGGACTCTAGCAACGTTGATGTTGGCAATAGCATGCCTGTATGGCACCATAAGAACAAAAGTCAGTAAACACAGTCAGCAAGGTAAATTTGGCAAGACTATATATCACTTAGTGACTCTGAGGACTTAGAATGCACTGAAATGTGATCTGAACTGTGGAGCGTACAATTCAATGATGGCTAAGACAAAATATGTACTGTATTTATAGGCACTAAGTTGCTGTGTTAATTAAACTAAAAAGTCGCTAATTAATTAATCAAGAAAAATGATGACAAGTACGATGGAATGTGAAAGTCGCTAAGCAACGGCATCTGTCAAGTCAGCAAGCGCTAACTCAACATCCTAGCAGTGAAAGAGGCTAAATGCATGGGAACTGTTGCTAAGGCCTGAAACCATCAAGGAGCCTGTCTCAAGTAAGTCACTAAGCATCAGATAAGCCATAAGCATTGCTAAAGTGATCTAATGTTGGATCTTTGAGAAGCACTGGATTTTGATAGGCGTCACTAAAGACCCTGGCATCGGTTATCACTGATCAGGGACCTGAAAAGGGGCCAGGTTGAAGTCAAGTGAGTGGCAGGTGATTGCCAAGTCAGGTGGTCACTAAGGTCTTGTGGTTGCCAAGTCTTGTGATCACCATGTGACCAGTAGATTGTCATATGACCGCCAAGTCAGGTGGTTGCTAAGTCCTGTGATTCCACGCATCGTGTCCTGTAGTCTGAGTTTGATTTTTGCTAGCTGCAAAATATAAGTCACTAAAAATAGCACCAGTGCGCTGAGCTCAGCCAGAGGCTTATCAACAGTCCGGAGACCGGTCCTTTGACACTAACTCAGGTGGTCGCTAGGTCCCATGATTCTGCACATCATGTTCTGTAGCCTGAGTTTGATTCCTGCTTGCTGCAAAATATAAGTTGCTAAAAATAGCACCAGTGCACTGAACTCAGCTAGAGGCTTATCATTGGTTTGCATGTTTGTTGGTAGAAGAAATCAATACAACTTCTGTCAATGACTCAGTCCCTCTGACTGTAAGCACTACCCCTGACATACTCCATGGCTCTCCTAAGCCCTCCTTGACCCCTTCTTGGGCATGCACTCCTGCCTGGAAGCACCGCCTCCTCCGCCACTACATCATAGAATTCATCCTGTTGCCAAACTTGCTTCAGATGAACGTAAAAATTGAAACCACCAACATAAAACAAACCTAGAGCATAGTCATCCTCCTGGACTCCAGAGCAACCAGACTCTTTGTGGACACTAGCTATGTAGAGCAGCACTAGCTCACAACTCGGCCCTTCCTGTCTCCCATCCTAGTATACAGCGTCAACAGTACTTGTAACAAAGCAGGATCCATCAAGTCCATGGTGGACCTTGTCCTGCGCTACAAGTCCCATGTGGAGCGCACTATCTTTGCAGTTACAAGCATTGGCAAACAAGAGATGATTCTGGGATTTCTCTAACTCCAGGAGCACAACCTGAAATGATTGGGCCTCAGGAGAAATCAGCATGAGTCGGTGCCTCCAATGTTGCGCCACCTGCATGGACAAAGTGAAGAAGGAGCAGCACACTATGATGTAGGAACATGCAGCTATCTGGGCATGCCGGGTGGGATACCTCCCATTCACAGATCTTGACCTGCTGGACCCTCTGCCTCTGGCATTCCTTCATAGAGAGGCCCTCTATAAGGACGACAGACATAGCAGAGGGGACCTGAGTCTGCTAGTGAAGGCTGTGGAGGACAGGGGGAGAGGAAGGTGGATGAGAATGATGAGGAAAAGGGGCCCAGAGCTTGCATCTCAACTGAGGCTCATGGACAGAGAGTGCCTGTTGATTTTTGGATTGGTAGAACAGAGCTATGGGAGCCTGAGGACAAGGAGTGCCAACTGGTGAAGTTTTGTGACAAGCATTCTGAGCTTCTGTGTCATGCCATCTTCAAAAGTGAGAGGCACAAACAAGTAGTGGGTCATGCTTCCAGCGAAGGAGGTTTCTCCATTGAAAAGACAGAGACCAATCGGAGTGGGAAGGTGGATGAGAAGAAATGAGGCTTGGTGAGCCCAGGATTCATCAATGAAATTGTCAGTGGCACCACTGTCAATGAGCACTGGAGTTGGGGAAAATGAGGCGGAGAAGAGGAGGGTGGTGTAGAGGAGGAAGGATTGGGAGGAGCGAGAGGTTAAGGCAGCAATATGGGTGTCTGGAGCGGGAGTCAATGCACAAAGTTGTGTAATTGGGGCCAAGAAGACGTTGATGTCAATTCCACAGCTTAGCGCGTCTTCAGGGTCCACTAAGTTACAGTCTTGTTTTCCGCATACTAAAACTTGTACTTGTTGCTGTCAATGACCCAGACAGCACAGCCAAGGGCACTATGCTTGGGGAACTCCTAGACAAAGTGTCCAGGCTTTCCGCAGAGCAAGCAGAGCCCTTTGCTCCTCTTGAATTCCTTTGTTTCCTTGGGCATGGCAATCTAAGGACAACCCATATTGCAGGCTTGATTGGTGTTGAGGTATTCCTCACTGTCCGAGTCATCCATTGGATTGTTGCTGGGTTCTGTGTCAGCCATCAGGGGTTTGTTGGCCTGTTTTCCCAGCTCCATGGCCTACAGATGGGCAGTCAGGCAGGTCACAAAGTGAGAGTTGTGGTTCCCAGCATTGGCCTCCATGGCTGAGGAGGCACTACCTTGGTGAGCAAGGGGCTTTTTGGTGGAGGTGTAGGAGAACAAGGGGTGTGGCCACTTGGAACCTCCTGATGTAGCTGACACTTCTCCGAAGCAGTAAGCATTCAACAAGATGGCCTGATTTTCCAAATGACATTAATCAATCTGAGTGATGAGGATTTTGAGGCCTTCATAGGTGGGCTGCTTTGGTGCAATGTGGAGGATGCTATGAATGCATTCTGGCAAAGCGCTGTGGAGTTGGAACTAAAGGACATTGTAGTTCCAGCCCGTCTCGTAGGCCTCTTTCTTAAATTGAACAATGAAGATAGTGAATTGTTCATCGGAGGACATTTTTAAAGTTACCAGGTTCTTCTTGGCTTTAGCAATAGTGTTATATATGCCAAACTTTTCCAAGAACTCCTGTACAAATGCTTGCCAGTCAGAGAACAGGAGGTGATGAGGATTGTAGCGGAGGACAAGCGGTGTAGTAGTTGAGGGCAATGCTTTGTAAGTACGAGGCAAATACTACTCAAGCCTGGTGATAAGCCTACGGCTGAGCTCAGTGCACTGGTGCTATTTTTAAAGACTTATATTTTGCAGCTAGCAGAGATCAAACTCAGGCTACAGAATGCAATGCACAGGATCATGAGACTTAGCAGCTCTTGGCAACCACAGGACCTTAGCAACCACCTGACTTGGCAATCACCTGTCACTCACCTGACTTCAGCCCAGCCCTCTTTCAGGTCCCCGATCAGTAATAAGTGACACCAGGGCCTTTAGCAACGCCTATCAAAACCCAATGCTTCTCAAAGATCCGACATCAGATCACTTTAGCAATGCTTATAGCTTATCCAATGCTTAGCGACTTACTCAAGACAGGCCCCTTGATGGTTTCAGACCTTAGCAACAGTCCCCGTGCATTTGGCCTCTTTCACTGCTAGGATGTTGAGTTAGCACTTGCCGACTTGACAGACATTGTTGCTTAGCAACTTTCACGTTTCATCGTACTTGTCATCATTTTTCTTGATTAATTAATTAGCAACTTTTAGTTTAATTAACACAGCAACTTAGCGCCTATAAATACTGTACATATTTTGTCTTAGCTAGCATCAAATCATACACCCCACAGTTCAGATCACATTCTAGCACATTTTAAGTCTTCAGAGTTGCTAAGTGATACAGTCTTGCCAACTCTATCTTACTGACTTTTGCCTATTGACTTTCGTACTTACGGTGCCATACAGGCACACTATTGCCAAACGTCAAATGTTGCTAAAGTCCTTGCCAACCTTTAGCACTCTAGCACCTTGCAGGCTTACGGCTTAGATCGCTAAGCAACTCATTTATTTCTCTAAGCCCAAATCCCACTAAAAAGACTAGGCTTCTAGGACCCTGCCCAGGACTCTCTCAACACTAGCGACCGCCCAACACTACTCATTTGTGAGGTGCTAAGTTTACCATCTACCAGGATAGTGCTTAGCAACTTTTGGGCATCATCACTGGTTGCTGGCGTACGTGTGTGCCTTGCCTTGAAAGGTATTGAGGCACTGCACAAGGAAGGTACACCACTTTTGAGGGTTACAACCGCTAAACATCTCTGACTTTTGGATATCCAGCTGTCCCTCCTGAGCAAGAGTATCACATACCTCAACACCCTGATCATTATTGTTCCATGCGGGGCCACTGGCATTGTAATAGTAATAGTAGTGGTTGCTGGGGGTGCCCTGCAGCAGGAATGCACCAATTGCTGGTCTCCAGCCCTTGGAAGGGCTGGAGGGTTCCGCCTAGTGGGCCTCCTCTAGGAGGACCTCTCCAAAAACCTCTGGGAGGTCCTCTACCTGCAGGAGGAGGTCCTGGCATCCAAGCAGGGGATGGTGGGGGGAGGACCAGGGGGGGGCTGAGGCCCTCTGCCTGGCAGACTCTTCCTGGACTAAAAGGGAGTTCTAAAGGTTCAGGAGGGCAGGGAAGGCTGCCAGGTAGTCTGCTGGAGGGTCTTTGTCCATGTCCTAGTCCTCTGGGTAGAGAGTTGGCAGAGGGGGATGGGGGCTCTCTGATTTTCTGCCTCTACATTCCAGACCCACACTCTATATACATTTTACTACGTTTATATATTTACATTTAAGAGAAGGGCTTTGGACTCTGAGCACCTTCTCCGACTCCTTCCTCCCACCCCTCCATCCTCTCACATCTCCTCCTCTCCTACTCCTCCTACTGCGCCAACCCTCTCACCTCCTTTCCAGTCCTCAAATCCACCTCCTGATCCTTCTCCGGCTCCGCAGTAACGTTGACTTCTATCCCCTCTAGCTCTAGGCTTGCTATTACTCCCAGATCCTCCATTATATTCCTTCATAGCTCCAGTAAAACCTTGTTGGGGTTGAGTAAGTCCTTGCCTAAACTCACCGTGGCCTGCTCCAAGTCCTGCCCAAGTGCAAAAAAGAGCTGTTGGTGGACCTTCTCTGCACGCTCTAACGCCCAGAGACCTTCAGCAATGTGTGAGGGCAGGTGGTACCAGGAGCAAATTTGCTGTAGACCCTTGTGCTGCCAGTGCTGGCAAATCCATTCTGGGACAAGTCAGGACAAAGGTAGGATGAGAAGTAGAGACACAAGTACTCACAAAGTTTGGACAGGCATGAGGTGGCCAGCTATATGGCCATCCAGCAGCGCTGAAGCTCCAGGTTGTGGAGGAGCTCCTTCTCCGAGTTTGCTGAGCAGTCAAGAAGGCCCAGCAGGCATCGGAGCTCCACCACGTCCTTCATTGCGGCGTCCTCACTGTCCATCACTCCCCCATCCCACTGAATCCCCCTCTCCGTCTTCTCCACCTCCTCATCCCACTGCAATCCCTGCTCCTCAGAGGATCAAACCTCCTCTGTCTGTACACTCCACTCCCTCCCCTCCCACTCCCTCCCTGACCACTGCACTGCCTCCTCAACTCTTCGACGTTCCCTGCTATCCGATGTACTTGCTTTCTCACTCTTCCCAGCCCACTGTATCCAGCGATTGGCAACCTCCTGGAACTCACCATGGTAAATGTTGAGAAGGTAACAGCAGAGCTTGACGTTGTCCTCCAAAGCCTTCCTTTTCCACCTCCACATCTCCTTCTCCAGCTCCTCCATAATCTCCCAAGATTGGTTGGACATGTTGCAGGCCACTTAAGCCTTGTCTTGCTCCTTCTTTATGAGGCGCAGGAGGGAGCAGGACTCGGCAACCCGGTACTCAACCTCCTCTTGCTGGAGGCAGACAGCTACCTGTAGCTGTGCAACCTGCAGCTAGAGTGTAGCAATCTTGTCTTCCTGTCCAGTAGTCAGAGAGAACACTTGCATGAACATCAGAATGGGCTGGCACCTCACAGAATTCTTGTGGCTCACCCAATGGCACTTTGATGGCCCCTCTTCCGCATCCACTGCATCCTCCTTGGTGGCCCACCGCTTTCTGAGGACCACTGCCAAAGGCCCCACGTGTGGCTCCCTCCTCCCTCCATTGCCACCGCTTCCCTTTCTCCGTCTGCCCTCTTCTTGTTGTCCAGACCCTCCTCCTGACCCTCCATACTCCCCCATTGCTTCCTCTGGGCAGGTTGAAGGACTCCTTCCCCACAGCCAGAGCACCAACCCCCTCCATCACTAAGTCCACCCCACCTGAGACTCCCTCCTCCAGCGTCAAGTCTATCACCTTGCCCATTTCCACCCTCTCCTCCTCTTCCTTACTCCCAATCCCCTCCTACTCCAGTCAGTCCCCCTCAGCCTCCTCTCAGTGATAGGGGCTTAGTACTGCTGAAGACAGAATAGCCCCAAAAATAGCAAAACGGGAACTCCAGTACAAAGAGGCGGTAGAGGCGATGAGTCGCCGTTTCAAGGCAGCGAGTTGAACCTCACAGTGCAGCCGACTCAGAGAGGAGGCATGTGAAGCTCCAGGCCAACAGTGATAGGGGCTTAGTACCGCTGAGGGCAAAATAGCCCCAAAACAGCAAAACAGGAACTCTAGTACAAAGGGGTGGTAGAGGCAGTGGGTTGAACCTCATAGCACGGCCAACTCAGAGAGGAGATGCATGAAGCTCTGGGCCGACGGATCAAGGAAGAAGTAACCACACTAGCTGCAGGAGGCGGACCAAGTAAACGGCAAGAACAAAGACACTTGCAGCGGCAGCAGGGGAGTGCCCATGTCTGAATAAGGAGTAATGGAATGAAGGCTCCACAGGCAGAATGGGAAGTGGAAGACAGAACGGAGGAAGGTAATGTTTGAAGTAGGGGGTTACCGCCCGCCTCCCAAAAGTACTATATAAACTGTACTATAACTTGGAATAAAAACAACTTTTCCTCTCAGAGATCACATACAGAGTACAGAATACAGATCTAACGGGCATCCAGCGACTTTCCGACAGCGTCCAGTGACTTTCCAACAGCGTCCAGCAATTTTTCAACAGCGTCCAGCGACTTTCCAACAGCGTCCAGCGACTTTCCAACAGCGTCCAGCGACTTTCCAACAGCGTCCAGCAACTTTCCAACAGCGTCTAGTGACTTTCCAATGGCAACTGGTTACCTTCCGCTACCGACTTCCAAACTCCAAAAATATGGGTGCCATTGGTATATACGGGGTGGTAACTACAAAAGATTCCTTGCACATTATCAGTCACATCTATAGCTCAACAACCAAATTCCAAAAACTCGCTACAAGTCTAAATTCTGCTTATAGGGAGATAGTGACGCTATCAACGGATCAAGGAAGAAGTAACCGCACTAGCCATGAGGAGGCGGACCAAGTAAATGGCAAGAATGGTGGCGCCCACAGCAGCAGCAGGGGAGTGCCCACATCCAAATAAGGAGTAATGGAATGAAGGCTCCACAGGCAGAATGAGAAGTGGAAGATGGAGCAGAAGAAGGTAATGTTTGAGATAGGGGGCTACCACCTGCCTCCCAAAAGTACTATAAAAACTGTACCATAACTTGGAATAAAAACAACTTTTCCCCTCAGAGATCACATAAAGAGTACAGAGTACAGATCTAACGGGCGTCTTGCAACTTTCCAACAGTGTACAGCAACTTTCCAACAGTGTACAGCAACTTTCCAACAGCGTACAGCAACTTTCTGACAGCATATAGCGACTTTCCAATGGCAACTTGTTACTTTCCAAAACCGACTTCTGAACTCCGACTTAATACGGGTGCCCTTGGTATATATGGAGTGGTAACTACAAAAGATTCCTTGCACATTATCAGTCACACCTATAGCTCTTCAACTAAATTCCGAAGACTTGCAACAAGTTTAAATTTTGCTTATAGGAAGATAGTGACGCTATCATATTGGAGCCCACTGTGAGGGACTCTTCTACACAATACCACCAGAAACCAGAGCACAGAGACAATGAAGGAAAGCAGCAGAACAATTACCAACTCTCTTCCCACCACTACCTATACACCTGATCCAAATTGAGCTAAGCAATCTAGTACAGCCGATGAGACCATACCAACCTGTGAATTTAGCGGAAGAAATAGAAGCAGCTTATCAAAGACTAACCATTGACAACATCCCTGATTTATTCCCAAGAGAATTATCACCAGTAACACCAATTGACGAGTTCTTCTCATTTGATATTCCGGCACCAGACACACCTCAACTAACTCTGGTCCAGCGTTCACAGACACCAATCACAATACATGTACCACAAAGAATGGAAGAAAATACCGCCTCGTGGATGCCAACGAGGGGCAGTTGGACAGCCCCAAAATGGAACAAAAACAAACCACGAGAATTACTGCACTATT
The DNA here is from genome assembly GCA_003313785.1 of Termitomyces sp. MG148. Classification (NCBI taxonomy): domain Eukaryota; kingdom Fungi; phylum Basidiomycota; class Agaricomycetes; order Agaricales; family Lyophyllaceae; genus Termitomyces; species Termitomyces sp. MG148. Next base: position 1,606 of record QLOM01004791.1, on the reverse strand, counting down.
TTTGAGAATTGGAATATTTATTCTGCAACTGTCAGGTTACCGACAAATGCCACAAAAAGGAATATGCGGCCAGATACGTGTCATACAACACAGCGGAGCTATGGACTTGCATACTGCAGTTCGAGGGCAACACTGGCAAACAGAACCACCCTTACACCTACGCAGAATGGAAGGCTGCCATTGTGAAATTGTACTCTGGAGCAAAAGAACAGGCAAAGTGGGCCGTTAACAACCTAGAAAGACATGTCACCAGAACGTTCCGTACAGGGCTAACAATGTTGGGCCAGTTATCCGACTATTACTGAACGTTTCAACAAATTGCACAGTGGTTAAAGAGCCACAACAAGATTTTGGCAAACAAAGAGAAGCGGTACTTCCAACAAGGGTTTCCGACGTCCCTTTGGACAAAAATAGCAAGACAGTTGGAAATATTGGACCCCAACCACCATTCTGACAAACCCCACGATGTTGGCCAAGTCTACAAAGCCGGTGTGTGGATCCTCCACGGTACCAACACCAGTTCAGCACCAACGCCTGCAGCGCCAGCAGGGTATACGGGAGGTGTACTACTGGCCCCCAACATACAACAAGCTCAAAGTTCTGTAGCCTCACCCACTGCCAACAGCAGGTACATCAAGAAAGAAGACCTAGGCAATATAGTAAAGTTAGCCGTAGCGGCCGCTCTGGAGAAGGTGGCGGTCCTGAGCAGTGGACCAGAAGGCAATTGCTCAACAGGCCAACCACCTCTAGGGGATGGATGCTACTTCTGTGGGGAAATCGGGCATACCATGGTAAGAGGGAGATGCAACGTCCTAGAAGATTACATTCTGTGGAGGCAGTGCCAATGGAACACGGAAGGAAAGGTGGTCCTGCCATTGGGGGGATTTATCCCATACAACCCCAGCAAACCCCTTTACAAGGACAGGGTAGACAAGTACCACCGCTGCAACCCAGGCAATATAGCCACTGGTATGCTCTCAGCAAACGCAAATCCAGACCCGGTACAAGCCAACATCCAGCAATTGATGTTCAAAGTCTCTCCGGCGGCTCCACAAGCTTGGGTGCCTTTGGCGATCTTTGCAAACACTACTACAGACATAAGCCAACAGATCACAATGCTACGAGAACAATTGGAGATCTTGGAGCTGCGGGAGGCGGGGAAACACGGCCGTCAGGTCATGGACGGAGTCCAGGTTCCTAAAGCTAAACACTTCCTAACTGATTACCGGCCGGTCACCACTGCCAAGACAGCACCAACAGTACCAATGGTATCGGTTAGCCAACCGGCAAACAAACCTACCATCACAGAAGTACAGGACCCCAAGGCACCACTTCACCCCTTCTCAGGCATGCCAAGGCGATATGCCCTACCAGCAGATAAAGTTATGGGGAAACTGGCCAAGCAGAATGATGGAGCTTACCGAACCGAGGTACCTATCCAGTCGGTGGAACATACCAAAGCGATGTTCAATTGGTTGATGGAAGCACATATCACAATGACAGTCGGCAAAGTCCTCAGCATTGTGCCGGATGTGCGTAATTGTCACGACCCAACCCCGGGCCTGAGCCCCGGGCCCGGAACCACACTACACACCCCGGCAAACAC
>QLOM01004785.1:0-28926 GCA_003313785.1 Termitomyces sp. MG148 | reverse complement strand
GTTGCGACTTCAACTCCTTCCGCATGGGCGACAAGACCTTCTACGGTCCTGGCCTCACTGTTGACACCACCAAGAAGTTCACCGTCGTTACTCAGTTTGTCTCCTCTGACGGAACCACCAGTGGCGACCTCATCGAAATACGTCGCCTATATGTCCAGGATGGCGTCGTCATCCAGAATTCGAAAGTCAACATCCCCGGCATGGACGCTTACGACTCCATTACCGAAGACTTCTGCGATGCCCAAAAGTCTGCCTTCGGTGACCAGACTCAATTCCAGGCAAAGGGCGGTCTCACGCGCATGGGCCAGGCCCTCCAAAACGGGATGGTGCTCGTCCTGAGTGTGTGGGATGACCATGCAGTAAACATGCTCTGGCTCGACTCGGACTACCCCACCGACGCCGACGCCTCCACACCTGGTGTTGCTCGCGGCACTTGCTCCACCAGCTCCGGTACCCCCACAGACGTCGAAAGTAACTCACCAAATGCCTCAGTTACCTACTCCAATATCCGCTTCGGTGAGATTGGATCGACTTACACTAGTACCGTTACCGGCACCACTTCTGTTGGTGGCTCCACTTCTGTTGGTGGCTCCACTAGCTCTACCGCCACTTCGAGCGCACCTGCTTCAACCGCCACACAAGTCAAATGGGGTCAATGGTTAGTTCTTTTCTTCTCTTTCTGTTTGGGATTTTGATTGATAAATACTTCACAGTGGAGGTATTGGTTACACCGGTCCCACCGTGTGCATTGCTGGCACCACTTGCACTTATGTAAATGACTTTTATTCTCAGTGTCTATAAATATCTACGAGGAGAGTGCTTTGGGCAGTTGAGGACTTGATTGAAGACAATGCTTCTCTGGACGTGTAAAATAGGATTAACCTACCTGCCTCATGTCATGAGAATATGATGGTTGATATGCTTTAGTTATTTCTTCTTACCATTGAACAAACCTCAGACTCTGAGGACTCTTAGTCATTTTTCAGTATGTATAGGTGAGTTTGTCTCGATTGAAGGCACTACAATGTTCTTTTGCAAAACAATGTGAAAATACAAAAAAATAATCTAATTGATTTCAACATTTTATTTTCATTAAAAACATCGATTAAATATTGTAACTTGAACTCAATGAGCTGTCACCTCTGGATGCAGTATGATAAGGTGTGATGGAGAGGCTCTTTTTTAGCCAGTCTCCAAGTGCATGACTGTGCTCAATTTTACTGTGGCTGTGGATAATGGAAGTTCAGTTACAATATTTTTCCCATGGTTTTGACAAAAACATTGAAATAAAATTCTGAAATAAATTGGATTATTTTTACTGTATTTTTACATTGTTTTGCAAAAGAATATTGTTTCACATGTACAACGTCCAAAAACCCGGCCACCTGAAGTGTACCATGATCCGCGCTAAATACTCGCCATAAAGAAATTTTGCGAAAAAAGCGTGTATCACAACACCACACGCAACATAAACGAGGCCTAGTCACAGTCGGAGTAAAGTACTTGAAATATCATCGTCCGTCAAAAATCCGGTCCCTCAAGAATAGTCCTGGTTAGATTTATCTCATACTGTTCGCACTTACGATACTCATCTGTGATCTAGATTTGAACCGACTCGTCAACTCAATTGGTGTAGGTTGCAGGCATAACTCTCTCGATGTCATATCTTTGTAAGGTACTTGGTTGTAACCATGCAAAGTCCCAGTACTTTTGGTTACTGGACGAGTCGGCGTCGTCCCACTCAGTCATAGGTCACATCAATTCCCCGATTTTGTCATCGTTTTGGTCAATAGTCTGGCGCGGGCCGTAACCCCGCTGCTTGGAGATATGTAGCTGCATTGGTTTCCGCGATAATGGGCAATCGATGGCATCGATTATGCAACATGTTCAAACAGGAGGCTGTCTGGGACCTTATATCCTGTTTGTTCCAGGTGCTTTCCTCTCCTCTCATCGTCTCCATTCTGTTCCTTATTACTTAGTAGTAAACGATGGATTTTCTCAAGAAACTCTCTATTAATGATGACGACGATTCGACTGCAGGCTCTGGAACTTCGAACCCTGCACGCGGGCAAGACAGTCATGGCCATGGCCTTCTTCACAAATTGAACGATGCTCTGAAGGAAGATGTACAGCCTCCACCTGCTGTACCGAAGGAAGAGCATCTGCTCGATAAGCTCTCCAGCGTGCTCGGTCGCTCCACGCCACCTCCACCTTCAGTTCCCAAACACGATGGGTTACTAGGAAAGATTGGGGAGGTCGTCGGGCATATTACCAAGGACGACACACCCCAGAAGCCACACACGCTAGGGGATAAAATTAACAACATGCTTGGGGGTGGAGCGAATGGAGAGGCGAAGGAAGATGGGCTCGATAAAGGTGATAAATCCGAGAACATGAAAGGACACATTTCTAATGCCGAAGTGTGCTAGCGATCGATTTCGTGCAGGAGCATTTGTTGAAGGAGGGACAGCAGAAGAATGAGTCGGCGATTGAGCAGATCAAGGATGAACAGATTGCTCATGCGCTTCGAAATGGCTTCAAGAGTGCCACTGGGAAGGAGCTTCCTTCACTGGATCTATTTGGGCACAAGAAAGACAACGAGTAGATCCGAGGATCGAACCCGTTTGAGTGGACAAGAGGCCGTACATAGTTTCATTTTGCCATATGTGGCGACTTTCTACTACGTTTTCCGTGAAGCGTTAACTATTCTCTACGTTGGTCGACCTCGGAGGATGCGTATATGACTGAACTTGATGCAACCCGATTGCAGTTATTTTCAACGAGGCCCAACATCAGTTCTCTGTCGAATCAGAGAACAAAGTGTTTCAACATTCTTTTTATGACGCAGGCAGGAACTTGGACCCTCGTAACTTTTCTGGCCTCATACATGCATATTGCTTTCTGCTGCTCTTGACACATGAGCGTATCTTTTCCATGCAAAGACCGGGGGTTTTCATGCTTGAACCACGTAATTTCGATATCTCTTCGAGTCCTTGACAAGGTCAACTCATAATCTCTCCATTGCCCGTATACCTTCTTCACGCATAAAGTTCAGGACTGTCGAGGAACAGATCGATGTTTTTTGAGCGGCGCGCTGTAGAATTCCACCGCGAAGACCTCCTTAAGATCTATGGCTGATTCTCAGCCTGAACTATTGAACTTCTCTGCCAAGCTCATCCTTACTTGATCTCTTGAACAAGAACTCAGACTGTCATCATGACCTCATCAGTGAAGACGGCAGATCGCGATTTCAAGCCTCGCTCGTGGACCGTCGTCTAACTGATGTTGTGAACTGCTTGTGAACGAGTACTTACCATCAATTCTTTGTTCAGTTCGTGGAAATTTCCGAAAGTCCGCACCATCCAAAAAAGTGAACAGAACGAACTGAACAGAGAATTGAGATGAGTTTCCAGCTTGAAAAATTTGATCCATCAAGAATAACTTTGTTCTCGCTGACTCAACATGGATATCACTTTCACTTCACTCCATAAACAATGGTATGTTCTACTAGCTTTGATTCTGGTAATCAGAATGCTTCTACCTCTCAGGCATCGTGATCAATGTCCTTTGCTACAGGAGCGTAAAGATGGAAACGTAGCTTATGCAGAGATCAGAAGGAAGTGTCTTGAATCAAGAAAGTTCTAGGCAGGTTTTTTTTTACCACTGAACCAGTTGCGAGATTCTCGCGATCGTTCACACGTCTGGTCTCGTTGGTTTTATCTTTGTGTCTCGTTGACTGGTTGACTGGTTGCGTTTGGACCAACTGTCCTCTTCCTTCCTTGATCCTATCATTTCAGCGCTCTCGTCACACTTCTCCTCCTCGTTTGTGGTGCACGCTTAGCTTCTTTCATTGTTCTGTAAAATATCTCTGCAACAGTCGAGAAAATGTACGGATGGTGAAACCTTGCGGGAGTTTCTCGTGCCGCTGAATCGTGCCAGCCTGTCAGTATTCATGGAGCATCCTTTGTCAAATGCTACCTTTTTCTAGAATGTCAGATACGGATTCACTCTCAAAGCGAAGACTCTAAGATCTTCTATCTCGTCTAACAAAGCCAGCCCCAGATGGTTCAACGTCGTATCGTCATCATATAATCCGTTGATCTTTCTGATAGCCCTTGTTCACACGGCGTCACTCCTACGAGGAAACTGCACCATCACGGACTGGGGGAGATCAGGCTTACAAGCTCTTCTCAAGAGGGTAGAGTTTCCCGGGCCATCCCCTTCTCCAAATATGAGTCGCAGCAATACATCCAAACATCCCTGTGTGTAAAGAATCACTTGTTATATTTGGTGACAAAACTTTGTTCATGGCATTACGTTAAAAAAGCACGCACGTATCCGTTTTGAAGCTTTTAAGTTCACTGGATGACGCTCCGCAGCAAGAATTGATGGCTTCTTTCACTGGGTTTGTGCCTCTAGATCTGCCGATGTTAAAAGCGAACTAGTGAACGAGGAAGGTCCCGAAACTAGAGATCTAAGGCTCGTCTAACATGCCACATGTCTATTTGGATACGGTCTATGATCAGAGACTTTATTGGAAAAGTGATAAGACCAGGCAAAGCGAGACTTATCCTGGTAGGCTTTGAGCCAATTTATATTTCGCGTCTCTTAGACCTTCGAAGATCAAATACTATTGGCAAAACGACATCGGCGAGCCCTTTCTTAATACTTTTGTTCAAACAGCTCCACTTGTCGCTGAACTATAGCTAAGGAGAGCACAAGATTTATGAACTCCTTGCGGAAATGTCAGGGCACTTTTCAATTTATGGGATCAATACGTCACTGTGATGCGCAAGTTTGAACTTCAATCCGCGAATTTGGATGGATGTCAAGGATTGGTCATGTTCGAGCGTTCTGATGATTTGTATGTGAGATGAACAGGTCCTGGACAGATTCAACCAAAAAATATAACTTTAGTTTCAAGAAACAGAAATGCTCAAGGCTGGATTTTCTTATGTGTCCGGATGTCCCAAAACTGTTTCATAACCAGTCTTCGTGTCTTAACAGCTCACCACCACTAATTACCATGCACAACAATCTCAGGTTGGTGCTTCGTGCCGTGGAATTTTATCATTGGACCCGATAGTTGTGCTTGACTGGAGATCTCGTTTGGGAATCCCTCTGTACCGTTCTCAAGGACATTAAATAGCATCAAATAATGATTATTGAACCGTAGGAGAGAACTCCACCGCGAACATGAACATTACTAGAGGGTAGATGATGGTATAATACCACTCCGATGGTATTCTTTGTGGTCTATATCAAGATCAAGAGACATAGCATGGGCGACGTTGATGTTGAAAAACGAAACAATGTCAGAGAAGAGTGTGTGTGGATTTGTAGGAGGGGATTGCGTGCATACGGACATGAAGTTGGACATGTGGTCTGGGATCGGTGACTTAGTTAAATCCCGAGTGAATAGACTGAACTCTCTTTGCAAGGTTTTGATCCTGATTTCAGGGGAAAGGTGGGGGAACAATGCTTCAGGCCTCGTGCCTGGGAAGAGGTCGTGGAACCTTTCAAAGTATGGGCATGTGATAGAAACGTGTGTGGAAAGGGGGAGCGAGAGATACGAGAAGAGTTGGTGGATTTTGAAGGGGTATTTAGATATGAGGTGAAGGTGGTGCAGGGCGGGGAGACGGAGGGGACTGTAATCTCGGGGGGTTTCTGAGTCTGTGGGTGTGGGTGTGACGTGCTCGAGGCGTATCTCCTCAATACACGGCGAAGCATTAAGTACACCGAGAAGCTGTTCAATGGTAGGCGAATACCCCGCGATAAGACCACGTAGATGTAGACTCGTCAATCCCACACACATAGTCCATGAGACGGACACGCTCCATAACGTGAGCCGACGGAGGGATGGGAGGTGTCTGAGGCCGGTTGCGCGGTCTAGGAGGAAGTTTGAGGCTATAGGCGGTACTCTAAGTGAGAGTGTTGTAAGATTTGGGAGGGAAATGCAGACAGAGAAGAGGTGCTCTATGTCCTCAGGAAAAAGGAGGACATTGATTGAGGTTATGCGGTGCACATGTGGAGCAAGCATGTTTATGTGCGCAGTAAACTTCCAGTGCAATGAGCTAGAAATTACGTGAACAGGCGCGTTTGCGGAACGCGCAAGGCACTCGGCCGCGAGACGGTCGTTGCAAACATCAATGTATGACCAGAGCCGAGGAGTGTTGAGGGATATACAGCGCCATTTACGGCAGACTTGTGTCCATGCTAGAGGGTGGGGATTTTCGTGGGGGATGAAGAGCCAATGAATGCAGAGGGTGAAGATGTTTTCCAGGATTTCAGGAGGAAGAATGGAGATAGGTATATGTTCGTTAAGTTGGGTGCGGATGGAAGACAGGGCAGTGATCAGACGGATTTCTTCAAGGAGGAGGGAGAGATGGGAAGGCTTCATTGTACGTGATGGGGGTTTAGAGGAAGCCATAAGGACTTGGCGAGACTGAGTTCGATTCTAGGTTGAATGTTTGCATCCGGACCTTCAGTACGAACGAGGCGTTTAATTTGCAGCGATTATCCTCAAGGCCGCGGCAGAATGCGTTGTTTGAGTCATTCATAAAAATACTCTGATTTGACATTATCATGGATATCTAGATTGTCAGTAGACTCAAAATTGTGTATACGTAAGGAACAAACTCAGATCAAGGTTTTACTCCAGGAACAGGAAATCCATGTGAAGTACGACTGGCCAACTGGGAACGTTGATGCGACGTTGATGTCTGTAGGAACATCTTCAACGTTATTAAAACTCCGTCCGATGCTGTTATCATCAAAATCGCCCTCTTGTTGAATGCAAGCCACGATTTCCTTTGTCACAACTGTTGTGTTCACTGTGTCTCTTGGTACAAGTCGTGAGTATCGTGAAAATAAATGTGGCCGAATGGAATAACACTCAAGGCACAGTAACACGTTTGAGACCAGAAGTTGTCTGCAGAGAGATATCTTTGCCCTGACTCAGGAATTTTCGAACACGCAATATGATATAACTCTTGAAACATCACCGTGCATCTGCTAAACGAGCTTTTAGTTTACCTAGAATTTATTTGAACAGCGGTCTGATATCCGTGTAGAATCTGGTATGAAATATAGGTGGTCAAATTTCAAAGGTTGGCTGATAGCTGTTCATGACGCCACATTGTCCTAGTTTGCGCACAATCTATGGAGCTTCAAGCTTCATTAGTCGTCAAAGGATCGTCAAATACGGAGTGATACATGGTCGATCCTGGAACCATTTCATCATAGATTGGTAGGTGTATAGTATGCCAAGATTTAACTAGGAGAATACATTAGAAGTCATGTTTTTGGAATCCACAGTACATCACCATTATGTCCCAAAGCGAACATCTTGAAACCTTCTATCAAATTTGATTAAGCTGGCTCCAACCTTGGAGTATTGTAACATTGATGGCTACGCACATAAGTAATTAGTCGAATCGTCACTTCACGATTCAGTAACATCCTCGAGGGTAACATTGTCAAACCTAGAAACGATCTCACCGGGTTTCCCGTGATCTCAAGGCAAACAGCCTCCAAACTCGAGTGTACCATCCCTACTACCATAGGTTAACCTGAGCTTATGTCCCTATGACACTGGTCAGAGAATAGCCATCAATCTTGAGAAAGGTCCAGTCATGCAGTTCCATTGAGAAAATGCCGTACGTTCATCCTCCCCGACTCGTTTCGTGATAGACGCCTACATCCTTCTTTCTTGTATAGCTTATTTTAAGAGACATATCTCGACATTCTTCTTTACGACGTGACATTGCCTGTGCAATTGCGAGTAAGCTAGGGATGATTTAGAGAACGAGAACAGCTCCAGCTCAGGTCTACTCCAGATGGTAACTCTTAGTAGGACGATGGTTTTTCTGTCGATTCTGTCGACTGTGAACGGCTGATTCACTTTTCGGAGTTTCCAGACGAGGCAAGACCAGTAGAATTGTATCTCTGCCCAAAATATCAGGTCCGATGCATTACACGTCTCTGAGATCCTTATGAAAATCGACTTGTGCCAGCAAAATGACGAAGAAGCATTCTTTGTTAATACAATCGTCCCTGCTGCGGCTCTTCATCAGCGCAAAACCTAAGGGGTTACCTGTCGACCCAGAAATGTAGAGTGGTGTAGGTAGATTATCATCAATGTCGCTGGTCATGATTGAATATGAATATGAATTTGCGCGAGATGCATCAGAGAAGCCATGCTGGTCAAGTTCCCTAGGGTAGAAGGAATGTTGTGGGTTACACTACAGATAAACCAAATTTTAAGTCGTAGTGCATTGTTCGAGCACACCAGGATGATTTGGAAGAAGACAGAATGGCCGGCCCTAGACAGATTCCACCTGATGGAAACATGGCCAAACACGATCATGAAGAATTATTGACCCGTGCCGACAGTTTAACTTTATCTCCTCCTGAAGCATTAGCTTGCTTCCTGCACCCCGAGCCTTGGACTTTCTCCCCCCACTAGTCCATTCAATAATCCCGCAATGGCATCTCAATACACCCAGCAGTACGCATGTGAGCATAATTTTTTTCTCTGGTTTACGCGGCACACGAGCAGTTGTATCTTGTTGAGCGGTTTGAGCGGAGGAAGATGTATTGCTCGTTGGAGAGCTGGTATCGTGAAAAAAGTTGTTTTCCTTGATGATTGACTTGTGTCCATTCATTTTTGATATCTGGACTAACAAGTGTTCGAACCACAGTCCGTGCGCAAAAATCGCTTGGCCTTGTCAACGGTTCGCCCAGCTACGTGCCTATTGAAGGCTTTGTTGGACCCGAAGTACCCGCTCGCACCTTCCACTACAGTGCTGATGGTCGTCTTTTTGCTTATGCCTTGCCTACTGTGTATGTTTTCACTTTCCCCCAATCCATCTCATCTCATCTCTCGCAGGGTGCGGATATTCCAGGCAGAGGGTGCCCAACTTCTTCTAGAGCTTCCTATTCCCAACGTTATCGAAATCCGCTTCTCTCCACGCGGAACGTACCTCTCAACGTGGGAACGCCCCGGTATGCTGAACTGCATCGTCTGCATGGGCATTTAATTCATAGATGTAATACCAGTCAAAATGGAAGACGGTGCACAACACAAAAATCTTCGGATCTTTTCCACGAGCACTGGCGAGGAGCTCGTTGCTTTCTCGCAAAAGTCCCAGGAAGGCTGGGATGTTCAGTACACAATTTCAGAGTCGCATGCCGTGCGCCTCGTCTCGGGCGAGATCCAAGTGTACCGTCCTGCAGAATGGTCCAAGGGTATCGTCGATAAACTCAAGGTTGAGGGTGCCACCATGGTTTCTCTTAGTCCTGGTCTGAACCCCTCTGTGGCAATTTTTGTCGCCGAGAAAAAGGTATGTGTTACACTCTTCTTTCCTGCTCCGGATTAATCCTTCTTCATTGAATTTAGGGTGCACCAGCTGCCATTAAGATTTATGGCCTCCTATCTCTCACTGGCATCCCGACATGCCAAAAGTCGTTCTACAAGGCTGATCGGGCTCAAATCAAATGGAATACGCTTGGAACGCAGGTGCTGGTGATGACCCAGACAGAAGTGGACAACACCAACAAGAGTTACTACGGAGAGACAGGCCTGTATCTTCTTAGTGCTGCTGGGAACTTTGACTGCCGTGTCACTCTTGATAAGGAAGGGCCCATCCATGATTTTGCATGGGCACCTAACTCAAAAGAGTTTGGCGTTGTCTATGGCTGTACGTCTTATACCCAGTTGAAAAACTAGCAAACTGACATATCCCCAGACATGCCGGCGAAGAGCGTGATCTTTGATCAGCGGGTACGCGCTTTGCATGACTTCGGAGCCCATCCACAAAACACCATCTCTTTCAATCCCCAAGGCCGTCTTGTCCTCATCGCAGGCTTTGGTAATCTGGCCGGTAAAATTGAAATCTTCGACCGTCGTACCCTTCGACAAGTCTGCACCATCGACGCTCCAAACACCTCGTACTGCGAATGGTCGCCAGACGGACGCACCCTTCTCACCGCCACGCTTTCTCCGCGACTCCGCGTCGACAATGGGGTCAAGATTTGGCACTGTACTGGTCCACTTTTGCATGTCCAGCCTGGAGAAGAATGGTACCAAGTCGCGTGGCGTCCTACCCCTGTTGATGCTGTACCGCAATTTGGACAGCACCTACCCAGCGCTCCCGCACCCGCAGCGAGCGTACTTGATCATGCGAATGTCGTAAAGCCCACACCAACGAAGCCTGCGGGTGCGTATCGCCCACCCGGTGCGCGTGGGCTCGCTACACCATCGATTTACAAGCGCGAGGATGAGGGTGGGGCAGCAAGGGTTCCGACGAATGGAACGTCAACGCCGCCGAGGGTGTATAGTCGTTCACCTCACCATCTGCCACCTGGTGCTGCACCAGCGAACGGAAATGGTTATGGGAATGGTAATGGCCGTCCTCACCAGGGACGTCGACAGGTGCCGGGCGCGCCGTCAAGTGCTGAGTCTCACGGACCGGAGGTTGATAAGAAGGGTGGTGCGAGGAAGAGGAAGGGGAAGAAGGATGGTGCTGGTGGAGAGGATGGGGAGGGTGGTGGGGTGGACAGTCGAAACCATAGTCGGCAAGTCAGTGGAACGAGTACGCCGGCTGTGCAGCAGGATGTGGTAGTAGATGTTGGGACGCCGACGTCGCCTGTTACGCCGGGCTTGGATAGTTCGACGCTCGATCCTACAGCGAAGAAGATGCGGAATTTGAACAAGAAGGTGCGTAAAGCTGTGGTATCTTGTGTGTTGGTTCTCATGTTTTTTTTTTCAGCTCAAGGCAATTGAGGAGCTCAAGGAGAAGGCAAAGCGCGGGGAACGACTTGAAGCGACGCAGCTTAGGAAGATGGAGGGTGAAGCGGAGATCAGGGCCGAGCTCTCTGCCCTCGAATCTTCTTTGTGAACCTTGATACTATGCATCGAGGCTATCCCTCGTTTTCGTTGTCCATGGCTCATTCATCGTCGTCGTCTAGCTGTCGCTCTATCTCGTAATGCCCTTGATACATCACACTAATTTAGAAATCAGGTTTGCTGCTGGATGTCCCTTCAGAAGCTTACCACGCAAGTTCCATGAGCACTGAGAGGTGCATCTGAGTTGTACGCTGTGGGAACAAAATTCCACAACTTACTTTTCTTTCATCAACAAAAAGTATCTCGGCGTCTGTACAAGTATCAATCATATCGTCAGTATCTCTTCTTTTAACGTTCATTGGCAATGAGGACTCACTTCGTATCTGATACACCATGCAAAGTCGCGCTCACCACTTCAGTTGTCGGCACGTGTACCAACTTGCGAGGAAATGGACTTGCAGAATTGGAAGAATTTCCGAAGACTTGACAGCAACCTCGCCACATCACATGCTTACTGGCCACGCCTTTCGACTGTGGAGCGATATCCTTCCACGCCTCCGAATCGGGGTTCCAGATTTCCTCTCGCCTTAGTGTCTTGCGGGCCTTCAAGTCCGTGTACGTTGATTGGGACCCATCTACCTTTTTGCTACGCCTTCGAATCAATTGATCACCAACCTAACAACCACCTCGTTTGTCACATTTAACTCGACGTATCGTAATCGCAGTCAAGTCCTAGAACAACGAGGAGGTCGCATCTCTAGTTGTCTGCTAATCTCGTTGCTATCTTTGCTGCTATACAGGTATGAGCCGATATCGGTTGGGAATTCTCTAACACTTATCGCCTGTCGTGCCTCGTGGAGCGTTAATTGCAGGTGAAACAAAATTGTGAACATTATCTCACGTTCTTTTCTTCGAACGGATGTGGGTTCTTCTCGTAATCTGGTCCAATCTTGCTCATTCAATGAATCTACATAGTCGCATTACTCAGCGCGAATCATTCTGCCGCCTCTTTGATGTCATTTGTTCCATACATTCGAACTTTTCTTGAAATTTGGAGAATGTTCTCTCATTTTACGTGATCATTGGTGGTGATCCAAGTACGCTTCTCTACTGTTCGCTCGGAATCCCAGCTTTAATTAGACCAGTTAAGGATCCAGTTTTAATGACATCTTTGGCTGATCTGATCTGTGGACGTTTTCCAGCTTTGTTCTCATCTAAAGATTGATTTCTGTGATAGCGCTTTGTCATATGAGATCAAGTGACGACGCTCCCAGTTTCCACCCTCCACGTTGCTTCTCGATGGGCAAAGCTAACAACCGAGGACCTGACCCAGTTGCACGCCGAATTTTGGCCCAAAAACGGGATGTGAACACAACAAGAACGTGCGATTGGATTTAGACAATCCATATTTGCGGTTCACAACATTTTCGCTCGACGCTGTTCCCACTGCTCAAGGATCAGCTCATATCACTTGGCATCTGACGTTCATTTGAACTAACCACACTCAGCCTTCAACTCAACCCTTCAAGATTGTGCAGCTATTGGAGGGAGTCTTTTGCATATGTTGCATTGTTGCGTGACTACCCTCTCATTCTGTTCTTTGCAAACAACGTTCTGCGCCACCAGGATATGCACTACCAGATGCGTGTTAAAAAGTTTAGGAGTACATCGATTGGTTAGGACTGAAATTTTACCTGTCAAGCTACGAATCTACGCAACCCTACTTAATGCCAAGTTCGGGTTCATTAACTCTTCTCTGAGGAATGGGAGTCAATGGATGGGCAAACTTGAATAGTAAAAGGTCAAGCTTCACTTAACACCTCTTCAGGTCGTGTGTGATCACTCGCGATTGCCTTTACTGTAATGTGTTAGGGCTGAGTTGTCGACACCCGTGCAAGCCACGTCAGCAGGAAGCTTATATCCGGCATCAATTGCGTTGGTGACTGTGGGTCCTTCACGGACGAATCATACAAGAAGAAATGGCCTAAATAAAAACCATTTGGAACAATTTGCAACCCCCAGGCAGTCTTTACTGACGTGCCGCGACTCAAAGATCGACGCTAATTGCTTACACAAAGCTTGGCTGAAGCGGTCAGAAACAACTGTGAATGGATCTTTGTATTCCTCAGCACTACGAAAATAGCGCCGATCAGCAGCTCGGGAATGGAATTTCGCTAAGAGAGCTATCGAAAGAAAAATTTCATGTTCCGAAGAGTACCTGAAATTTCACTCAAATCGTCAATAAAAAATCGTCAAACACTCCTAGAAAGGTGGGAACAATTATGCAAGCTGAAGACCTAAGCAACGCGGTTCAGCACGGTTGTTCTCGCGCGCCTGACCTATCACACGAGTCCATCCGAGTGAAACAGCTTATTGGAACCAACCGCTCAATTTAGATAAGATGGAACCAAGATGAATGGAGAACGAACCATATCAAGCATCGAAGCCCGGTACCAAATGGAAAATCGAGAGATTTGTTCGAATTGATACCTTGTTGTTTATCCTTGTCGAACGCCCCTGCTTTATAGCCCAGGGTCCAAATCGAACCTTATCTCTTTCTTAGCGGGACAGATAGTCGTGCTGAAATCGCTGGAAGTTTAAAAACCTCACACTAACTTCATAAACAGGCCCCGAGATTGCCATTCCTTTGATACTGCTTCATGGATGACAATTCGGCCTGTCCTGTCTCTCCAGTGCACCAGTTACTCCCATACCCGATTTCCCGCCATGAAGCTGAGCTTCATTGGGAAGTGGCTCGCCAAAAGGTAGGAATCGATCATCGTTTCTTATTTGACTTCGTAGCTTATCGCAGTATTTAACAGGTGCGAGCCCGCATTGCAGCTCTGCCTAGTTCGTCCTTCGAAAGGACCATGCTAGAAGAGGACGAGCGCTTTTACGCCACCTTCCCCCAGGCACGACAGGCTGCGATCAATGCGTGGATTGCGCATGAATTTCCTTACGCACATTGGGCGCAACCATCGTCTGCTTCTTATGAGGATATGTCAATGGGCATCATCTTCGGTGACTTACCTGCAACGCCCACGCCGACCTCTGTCCATCGTCCGGTGCCAGACTTCTCCACGTTCACTCTGGCTCATGCTCTCGCTCTTTCGCCCTCTTCTCACCTCGAAATTCCCGCACACCGTCCTCTGACCATTATCTATGATGCATCGACTAAAGTTACTGAACAGAATCTTAACACAAGCTCCACCGATTGTGTTTCTACTGATCGTGCAGGATCGCCTCAGGGATGTGATTTAAACCAGCAAAACCCCGTTTCAGAGGTTGTCCCAGTGAGTTCGTTCTTTTGTACAAATTGTGTAATTGATTGATTGTCCATTCATGTTTAGGAGTCCTGCAGCATGCCAAAAACATCCAAGCAAGAGCCAGTCTTCTTAGCTCTTCAAGTTCTGGCTCCTGCTCGACGAAGAAGGTCGGCTCGGAACACACTGAAAATTCATGCCCATTCACCGCGTTACACGCCATCAGCTCTAAAAAAGCAGGAAAATGTTTGTCCTTCGACATTTTTCGCCAGTCCTCCTGCACGACCGCCATTCAAACAATATACTGGTGATTGGAAGGCTGAAGCCATTGCTGCCGCCGAACATTTGCACACATCAGAGAGATTACATACCACTTGCAAATCACCTGTCTCCTTGCTACCTCCCCTTTCTAAAAAATCTGATGTTGACCCCTCACCGACCCGCTCGCAGTCCTCTTCGCCACGCAAGACCCATATTTTATCTCGCTCACGCCAACATTCGCTCACGCCGTCGAAGCAGTCTGATTCACCACGAGCCTCAAGTGGACGGCCCACCCCCACGGCGCCGCGTAAGCGTGCCAAACTCCTAAGGGATAAGGACGGTAAGCCGGTGATGGCTTGCTTGTTCTGTCGTGGAAGGAAGATTGCGTGTGGACCGCCACCGCAGGGGAGTGACGATCCTACGTGCAAGTAAGCTGATCCCTTTAAAGTCTTCTTTCGACGGTCATTCACGCCGTCTATTATAAGCCAATGCGCTCGTCGCGGTCTCGCGTGCCACTACCCTACTGAGAGCCGTCGTGGCCAGCGCAAGAAGAAAACGGACAAGTTTGTCAACGCCCAGTCGAATGATATAACATTGTTGAATTTATATCGCAATGCCACCCTGAAGGACGATTCAGATGATTTCCATGATATTCCTGACGACTCGGATTCTGAATGGGACGGCCGTGACTCATAAAAGATGCTTGACAACTTAGTCTTTGCTTTGGTCATCTTGTCTTATTTTCTTGATCGTTGCCCTTGTGTTATCTCAATTTCATGTGCTAGCATGTCTACCAAATCTTGTATCGCTTTCTTGGATATTTCTACTCATTGGTGTATAGTACACCTTATACCACCTCACTAATGTTTGGTTAACGGCATTGCTGTTACCCTCCAAAATTACTTTTGTACATAAAGTAGCATAGCATGTGTATAATAAATATGTATATAACGAAGGCAACATGTTATCAATCTGTATATGATCGAAATGGCATTGTGCTTTTGTTCAAAATAATCTCCAGTGTAGTAGACAAGCGCAGTCCAGGTGGAACAAGAGATCAGTGGCATTCGTGTCGAACAGACACGATAAAGTTATGTATGTCAGAACAGTGCCGCTAAGTGTTTTTATGAATTCGACCTCGAAAACAAGAACCAGTCAATCCACGATCATACAGGCCATTAGGGTAAAATTAATAGATATGAGCTTCTCTGAATCGATGGACCAGCGCGCCACAGGTACTCCTACCAGGATTTGTTGTGCGGATGCTTTCACATCAATCATTTATGAGGCATTGACAAATAGCGAAATAGCGGTGTTTGATTGTGGGTCCATCTAAGTCCTGACAACCTATTACTTAATGGACAGGTGCCATATGAACGATTGATTTGAGGAGACACCTTTCTCGGAAAAATTATCACTGATGGCTGGATAAGCAAAAATGTAGCCTTCGCGTAAAATGGAAGTCGCGGTGACCTTCAATTGAAGCGAAAATTTATGTAAGGTCATGGGTCATGTGTTTCAAGGGTATCCGAGCTCGGGAAGATGCATTTGTGAGAAAAGACTAGTGATACACGTTGATAATATACTTGCGTGTGGAAGTCAGTCAGGGTGATGAATGAAAATTACTAGGTCTGATAAAAACAAAGGCGCGTCTCTGGAGTCTATGCAGGTTGAGCATCTACCAGGACGATGCTTCCATCATCACATATGACCTTGAACCGTACTGGAAAGAAGTTAAACGAATAAAATAACCTTCTGCAGGAGTACATACATATTGTGAAAGGAACACCCTTTTCCTTGCGGATGCTAGTAAAGTAAAGTGTTCCAGCGCCTGACGAGTAGTATTTCAGGTCAAATATCGACGCCTTGAGATCAACGGACCTTTGGAACCCTTGATTCGGAAGCTAACATCGACGTTCCCCTGCAATTGGCTGATCTGGACGGAACAAATGTCAATAAAACAAAGTTCGAATATCAAATTTACCTTGCCGCGAATCAGAGGATCACCGTTTAGCCACCACTCTGGCTGTGGCCTAATCGCTTCTCCCAAGACGTCCTTCAGCTTTTCGTCGTCCCGGACAGATCTCATTATCTGTCGTACCACTGAACTTGATATCATTTCTTGATTTGTGACGTATGTCATGAAGGCAGCCCAAGCTGTGACCCCGAGGATAAGAGCGCCAACAACAGAGGGCCAGCGCTTCTGTTGATTAGTCAATGAGCTGAGGAAAAATTCCGATCTTGTCTGAGATACTTTGATACGAGGCAGTTCGCGCGTCGGTGGATGTTTAGCATAGTATGGCTGTGGCCGAGAGGTTGCGGAGAAGGTCTCGACTATGGGCTCGGGCCGTATCTGGTGTGGTTGTCGACGTAAATCTGAGTAATTTCGTGTGACAAGGATACAACAGCGCGTAAATCGTGGCGCAAATCGTTGCGACGCGGAGGCCTTCACCAATAAAGACATAATTGAGATGTCAGAAAAAGCTTCGGACATGTGCCGAGACACTCAGTCAAATATGTACAAATATGGCTTCTCGCTTTCGACCATGATCGCTCCTATTCAACAACTGGACACTCTTATTGATTCCGACATGACTGCCCCAGAGATTGAACTTGCTCAAGCTAAGCTAGAAATCGACACTCCCAAAACACCTGTAACCGCCAGCCTATATATATGCGGTCGAACTGCACTAATACAAGTCGTGTAGGACCCTTTAAGAATTACAGAAATGGCTGTCGAAGCTGCCATTGAGCGTTCACGAGCCACTGAAGCCTTGAGGGCGCGTGATGCCACTGTTCAACGTCTGGTCGAAGCGCACGAATCCATACGACAAAAATCAGCAAGCATAGAGCTCCTTCAACGGAGCCTTAAATCCAAAGTGGATCCTCCATTGACTTCAGACTCTCCGACGCCTATAGATATACTGGAAGCAACAAAAACAAAGGAAGAAATTGCACGGCTTGAACGAACAATTGTTGAATTACGAGTTGAGCTTAGAACACTGAAAGAAAACGCTGCAAATCCCGTTGAGATGTCACAGGCACTCTCTAAGTTCGGCTCTCAATCGAAAAGTTTATCTGACCTGCTTTCAGAACAATATGGATTTTCGGGGATCTACTCCACAGCTATTGCCTCGAAGATGTGTCGAATCACCCGCGCCTTCCCTCCAATTGCAGGATACTATGATACCGTCTGGCGCGGACCCGACGTCTGACCCGTTCTTTGAACGAGTACAGGATTTTGCTGTCGAGTGCTCTCTTGCTAACGAACTGGTCTTCTGGCAGTCAGCTTCTCATTATCCGGCTTCGGATGAGCCTGCAGATATGGTGGCTGCACGAAACGCCATTTTAGCAGACTTACGACTCCCGCAAGACGTACCTGAAGAGACTCTCAGTCCTCTTAGCATTCCTCCTCCCTTGACGATCCAAGAATTTATCTCAACCTTGTCCGGAGTAAGCATCCTGTCCTTATTAAACACAACACTGTCTTGACATTGCATGCAGTCTCTTAGAACCTCGTGAGTTCCTAAAAATTGACCTTACCTGATGGGTCCTTCCGCACACTGTCTAGTCTGAACCACTATCGGCTCTTTTATGCTACTACGACGATGTGGTGCCCTGAGTGTGAGGAGCATGGCTACTTTTATACGCCCGCTTTCAAGTGCAGCACGAATCCCCGCGTTGCCACTGCTCATCGCTGGAGCCTCGTCGACGTCATTGGCCGCATGAACAAACCGACTGGTTCGTCATCAGTTTCTTTTCCCAGCATAGTGGTGCTGAACTTACAATAATACAGAGTGCTTTTTTAATAAGGATGGGACTTGGTATTACGCTGGCGTGTATACCGCCTTTCGTTTAGCCGACCTCACAACGAAAGAGTGGGCTGCACTTCCCGCAGAGGTCTGTCTTGCTGGTGTCTTTCCTTCCAGCATTGTGACTTTGATACCAGTCCTTCCCCTTTTCTTCATACTTTATTATTATTATTCACTACTGACATTGTCATGCTCGGCTCATACAGGTCACTCAGCTTATAGTAAAAGAAACCATTGTAGCACGGAAAAACACTTCCCCGCAAAACGTCTATGAAGTGACGCAGCTCTACGCAGCCGGTGCACTCAAAGTGGCCTGTGTTGCACTTCAATGTGTTGGGTTCAACCATGGCATGTATAGAGCGCTACTGGAGCAAGCACGCGTCTTCACACAGAGCAAGTGGACTGCCGCGACAGGGAAGGCGTCTCCTGTCCCTTCAAATGTACCTGGCTTGGGATCGGGGTCTATTTGGAACGTTAACGCAAATTTGGCTTCTGAGCCATCGCTCGGGGGAGCAGTCGGTGGGCAGGGTGATTTAGTGGTGGGGATGGTGGGGATGAATTTGGGACGTCGCAGCCAGAATGAGAATAGGAATGAGAATTTGCCTACGCCGATCGGGGAAGGGAGGAAAAGGTGAAGCATGAGGCCTTGAGGGCCATCGTAATGTCTGGTTTCTGTCTTGTTTGCTATGTCTGTTTGCTGTGTGAGTTTGGCTTGTGGCCCCTTGAATGTTTAAACTAGGCATGGATAGTCACCGACAGAATAATCTTGTTTTAGAGAACAGAGCTCAGTGTCATATTGTACAACCCAAATCAATCGAGCATACATCTCCAGGAATCCATCTCATTCATTCATTTAAATAATTAATAAAGTGGACCGCAGCCTCAAAGCTTTGCTGCAGCCGTCCTGCCCGCGGATCCGTACCGAGCCCCTCCGTCAAGGAGCGTGTGTGTTCCCGTGACATGAGCCGACGCCGGCGAGGCGAGGAAAAGTGCGACCCCGGCCATATCCTGAGGCGTACCATAACGGCCTGTAGGTTTGTTGATCAGTCAGAAGGATTTGGAATTTGGACCAAGACAGCACCTGATGGTTGTCCTGCAGCAAATGCTTCCTTGCCAGTGTTCTGGAAGCCAAACGCGGTCATCTTACTCGGGAAGAGTCTGAAACCTCATGAGCAGCGTCGGAGAAGGATGTGGAGATAAAACTAACCCGGGCATAATGGCGTTCACGCTGCAAAAGTCCACCAAGAGCTTGTTAGTAAGATACCTTATAGTGAGTCATGAAATCCGCACGTTACATGCTGACGCCCAAGCTTCAGCGCCAGGACCGAGGTGAGGTGGTTGACTTGAGATTTCCATAAGTGAACAGGCAAAACGTGAGATACTTGACTGGGACAAACCTGCTGCTTTACTCGGTTGATCTGCGAGGAACGAGGTAAGCGTGGAAAAAGGCTGCGTTTTGCTTGTACAGAGGACGTACAACTCCATGTCCCATTTCCGTCTCTGCTAAGGGGACCTTCAACTCGCGGGTCGGTCGCGGCTGTTGACGAGATGTTGATGACACGTCCGGGATCAAGATTGTCGGCGTCCTTGGATAAGAGATCGGACAGGCTTCGCGAGTCATTATTGACTTCAACTGGCAGCGTGAGACACGCGACTTACCCAGAGGTCACTACAAAGAAAGTAAGTAAACGTGAAGCAGTCCAATAGAGTTGGACGTACTGTAGAAGATAGCCTTGACGTTGACATTGAACACGTTGTCCCATCCCTTGTCCTCGGGGAAGTCGCTGTATGGTCCACCCCATGTGATGCCTGAGTTGTTGACAAGAACATGGAGTTTGCTTTCCCGTTTCTTGAACTCTGCGATGAGAGCATCGCATCCTGCCTTGGACTGAGCGAATCACCATCCTTTCAGTATGGAAATTCAATACATGGGACCTCGAACGTACGTTCACATTGGCCTGGATCCACTGCACTGGTATCGGACACCCTTTGCTAATTTCTTCGACCGTCTGTTATTGAAGTCTGAGCATTTGAGCATTTGACTGCGCAAGAAGACCCGCCTCCTTCAATTGTTGCACCTTGCGAGCCGCAATGTAAACCTTGGCTCCGTTCTGGGCAAACCCTGCAGCGATCATCTTTCCGATGCCTGAGCCTCCACCAGTAACAAGAACTGAATAAGAAACACAATCTATGGGTGAATACACACAAGTCGCGAAGGGATGGAAGACGTTACAGACCGATCTTCCCCTTGACATTGAACAAAGAACTGGCAGTGAGATCTACATATCCTTGTTGAAGTAATTGCTTTGCACATAAACTAAATACATACCTGGCGCCGACATTCTGCGAGATATTTGAGATACAGGAGGACGTTCAAAGAAGGATGGGTCAGAAGGTTAAAACATAATTAGCATGGACAGCGGCTATTATACGGTTATGAAGTGGCCGGTTGGGCCGAGGATGAATCACACCTCCACCGTGATCGAATGGAAATTCAGTATACACCAGTCCATAGATCTACAAACATCGGCCAGCTACATAAGTCTGTAACAGTCTAAGTTTATATGTAAAAAGTTATGATGTAGTCAGTTGATGTAGTCAGTTGATGAGATCGGCGAGCAAATAACGCTATTTCAGTGGTTCGAGTGATTTCTTATCAACAACGGAAAAATGTATTGCCTCTTTTGTTTGCACATGCCAGTGATCTTTTCTTCAGCACGGTCGACAGCGATGACCTGGACGACCGGTTCCTTGGCCCAGACCAGGTATAGTGCTAGTGCCTAGGTTCACTCAGCTCTTAATGATTGTAATTCGAATTGGCGACCAATATCACGAGTGAGATGGCATCACACTTGAGGCTGGAAAGAGAGTACAGTCGAAGCTGTCTTAACCCATAGCTGTTGTACCCCATAATTTGCAATAATCCATAGATTTTTTGTTCCACCAAGTACGTTCGCAGGGGTCATCTTGTATATCCCATAACCCGTTGGTTTTTGGGGGTTCATAAAACACTCCAAATGGGGAAATGCTTTCCCCATTTGGAGATCTCTATGTAATTTTAATTCACAACATTTACCGAAAAATCTCCTATTGGATGCAATATTGAGCCAATATTCTCCATTAACATGGTAACTATGGCTCAGAAAACTATTGAAGTACTGAAAGCAGGTCTTGATAACCTTAAAAGTCAAGTAACAACACGTCGAGATGACATACTTTGCCAGATCAACAAGAAAGAAGTCATTTCTGCCAAAGAAGAGGAATTGACAAAGAAAGGGTAGTTGAACTTCTTGAGGAAGCTACTGATTATAATCAAGGACTGGAGCTATTGAATTCTCAACAAAAGGCAATTGTTGAAAAGCTTACAGAATTGGGAGGAGGGATCAAAAAGGTTGTTGGAAACAAGAGAAAATGTGTGTTGCCTTTACATAAGTTGTAAATACTTAGCTGACAGGTCAGGCTTCAGGATCTGAAAATTGCAAGATTGTTCTGCATACAGAGAAAAAGAAGGCAGCGCCTGTCTTTACAAAAAAGGAAAATGCATCATTGAAACAAAAGGTTGAGATTCTTGACTGATATTATGCACAAGGAAAGAAATTCAACCAAGGGAAGACTGCTGAGTATTGGAATAAATTATATCCAAACTTTTGTATAAATCAGCCCTTAATCTCAGCTTGGCTAAAGCATGAGGTAAGGATCCACCAGATATATGAAGATGAAAAGGCACTGGGGCAAACAGGAAATAAAAACAAACTGAACAGCCAGAGGTCAACGAGATGCTGGAACTCTGGATTTCAAAGTCAATGTCTGATGAAATCTCCTGCTCGGTCGGGGTAGCATCAGACAGGAACCACCTGCTGAGAGGGCTCAGTGGCTTCATGGGAGTGGGTGGCTTGAAAGGAGGAATGTGTGTCAGCGCGTATAGTGGTAGAATGAAATTGAATCTGTTGACGGCTACGACGGCTATGACAGACAGTTCTGTTTCCAGAGGAGGTTTTTGTTTTCCACCATAGTTGAGAAGATATTGTGCTGGATGGGACTGTTGGTTCTTGAAGGCCAGGATTGTGACTTGGCTGTTGCTACCAAATCTGGTGATACCTCTGAGCTGTTGGTTCAAAGAAGTCAGTAGGTGAAATAAGGGAAATCCAACTTCTGCTTCATAGACTGTATGTTCAGCTGCAGAACCAAGATGATACCTCAGTGAAGTAACTTTCTCATTGTTGATGAACAGTACAGCTGAGGCCCCTACACCACCTTTGAAGAAGACATTGCAGAAAATTAAGGTGAACACATTGGTGAGAGTTAGGTTGAAAGATTTTGTGTTGGATGGGGTTTGGTGAGGTTTCAGGACCATATCTATGTGCTGGTTCAAGGAATTTACCATTAAACTAATTGACAGTTATTTATTTCATGGTAAGAGACAAGGCTAAGTCTTGATAACAACATATTTATACAGAAATTTACATGCCACAGTATCAAATTGAAAATTCAGAAGACAGAACAAGAAATTGAACAAAATCAGAGAACAAGAACTTCTTAAATGGTACTAGCTCTCTGAGTTCTACTTCCTCTGCCAGCCAGTTGTCCATGCTCATGCCCACACATTGATGATTGAAGCTTTGCATCAGATGCTGATGGTCCAGCAGGAACTGGAGACTGCTCCATAACATCATCAGGCCAATCAAAATCTTCACCAAGATCAGAATTGCAACCCAACGTTAGTGGTACTCCTTCTTCCTGGTCACTGTGTGCAGGTGATGGATCTTGAAAGACAGAATCAGGCACACCATCAAAGACTACTTTGTTCCATTGTTGAAATAAACCTGAGATCCAAGGTTGGCAGTCATGGATTGCTTGATCAATATATTGTTTTTGTTGGTGAAATGCCTGACTGTAAGCAATTTTGGTCGTCTTTCCAATAGCGGTATATTTTTTGTCGGCAGAAAGGAGAAAGACAGCCTATGACACTTCATTAATATGCTACTAGTAGATGTTACAATATAAGAACTTACAATATTTACTGATGCAGATATCAAATCAGAAGTGGTTTTTATTAATCCAAGCTTCATGCCAGTTTTATTTGATGATATTTTGAAATTTGCTGTTAAAGAACCTGGCCCAAATAATAGAAACCGGGCAATCTTGATATAATTAAGAATTAGAAAGCAAAACATCAATAGAATATATTCAGCAGGATGCAATATACTTTCATTAATACTGGGTTCAAAAATTTTGAAGAGGTCATATTCAATTGTTTCCAAACTTTCAGGATTTCTAGAAATAAGGCTACAATAAGACAGGTCTTTTAGATGGTCATGGGATATTTCCCAGCGTTTTTAAATTCCAGGTTTCCCATAAAACCATGAAATTTCAAAGGCATGTTGGGGTAGTTTTGTAAAAAAAGAAGCTTCATCTGGCCAAATGTCATGTAACAAGGCTATTTTCTTAGATATACAGACAATTTTGGCTTTGTGTGGAACTAGCGCAGGGTGAGTCAACCAAAATTGGGGTTTGTTTGCAGTGGATTGTTGTGCTTTGATCTCTAGCAGATGGTTACATTGAGAAACCAGGAAATTTTTGGATGCAACGAGTGCCTAGTATGATTACAAGTTTGATTAACAAGAAAAATAAGATATGATCTAAATAATACGTGGTGCATTGATAACATGTGCATTGGTAACATGTCCGACATGGGAGATTCCAATGCCTGATGAATGATGTCTAGGACATCGTCAACCTTTACAGTGGTCCAAGTAGACATAACAAAAGGTGAATCCAAGTCTGATAGTTATGAAGAGTGTCTGCAAGGTCCAACACAATGGTGACTGAGCAGCTAAAGAAAGGGGGTGTGGTGGTGACTAAACAGCTACAGAAAAAAGATGCTTTATAAACCTGTATTGCTTAGAGAGCGGAATCTTGATCCAGAACCGCTGTAACTGGTGTTTAAATTGTCAATAAAATACATTGAATCTGATTGGAGGGATATAAAAACATGCAACAGACAAGTTGAAGTTGAACATTTGAACATCAAAGGTCTATCATGAATTGTTCAAGCAGAAGCATCTGACAAATGAGATTATCACTGCCCAATACATTATGATTTTTTCCATAAAAGATGGAGACATTGTGTTTTGATTGAGTCAAAATCCGGCATTGTTCCAGGTCCAGGTTCTAACAATCTAAGATAATGAAATTAAGTCCAAGATCCTATAATACATTATGAATGGAAGCCACACTCTAAAAGACTCAGGTGTGATTTAATCAAGTGAGCATCAACATTGTTTTGTGATAACAAATCTGCAAATGCAGTGCTGGCACTGGAGAGTGTTTCCACTGAAAAAACAATAAAAGAAACCTGTCATACTCTTTCTAAAGTGGCACCTTCCTTTGTTTAAAGACTTTGTTCTTCAGAAATCAGCACATTTGGAATGGTATAACAGGTTTCTTTTACCCTTTTTCCAATGGAAACACCTTCTAGTGCCAGCAGTGATGTGGGATCATTTCCCTTCTGTTGAAAAAACTTCACTGATCGAAAAACATTGATTGTCTGGGTCATATCCACTATTGTCAATCATAGGTTTATAGATGTCACATGTGACAGGCTGTTGCTCAGCCAGCATGACAAGTCTCTCAGTATAGACTGTGGCATATGGAAAGAGTTTCCTCCAAAAAACATATTTTAAGACCATATTCCTGCCAAACATGAATTTTGAGACTCAAATTCTGATAAGATCAGCAAATGTACAAACCTCTGATGAATTACGGACCTATGATTGATGATAATACCTCTGGAGATGGAACACTAAGTATGCCATGGATGAGCCAATGGAATGTGTCACTTTCAACATAATCACATAAGCAAGTTGCTTACAATGAGACATGAAGAAAATCCAGCATGCAATCAAAACATTTGATCAGACAGAAGATATGAGCAATCATGCAATCAGGTTGTCAGGGCACTAAGTCCACTGAGCAACACATTAGTAGCTCCCACTGTGGAGGCTTTTTCATGCAATGATCATGAGTGGGTAAGAAGAGATAAAATAAATAAGTTACAAATCTTATATACTTGAGGAAGCAGCCAATGCCATTCTGACATGCTCAGATGTCAGCCTTGACAATATCATGTGGTCTCAATGACTGATTGATGTCATCATGTGATTTTTTTTTTTTTTTTAATTGTCTAAAAATTCTTATCGGTAACAGGGCACATGAAACCTATAAAGAGCACATAACACTTTCAAACTCATCCAACCTGGTGAAAGGTGTGATTCCTAAGTCATACAAATTCAAGGACCTGATGTGGAAGAATATAATCAAGTGGGTTATTCTTGACAGAATATTCTGCTTGGAGGTTCACACTATCGCATTGGCAAAGAGTTTTGCAGTGACCATAACTCATAAGGCAGCAGCAAATTAACATTTACCCCTACACAAGCCCTGTGCCACCTTTGCATTTAGAATTTGGACATTGTGACTTTTTAAAAAGCTATGGAGCAACTTTTGATGATTGGCGTTGACACAGACCACTCATCACCAGTCTTCCAAGCTCAAGTCATGCACCAGACAGGGCGAAGGGAATTAGATGGATTTCTTAGATCCAAATACCTCTCTCCACAGCTTGGATGACAACATCTATCTATCAAGAGTGGCTTATTGACTGGATGTAAAGTTATGATGCCAAAGCCATAAGATTTTACTCCTTCAAGACAATTTCAGTGCACATAGTCCACCAGACAGTTTCACCAACATTCATGTTGAGAACTTTGGCCCCATGTACAGCCTGCTGATGCTGGGATTATTTGTTGTTTTAAAGCCCATTTTTGTGCTGGTTTCATGAACCATGCTATTGATTGCTATGACAGTGGCATTACTCTTGCACAGATCTATGACATAAACATTCTCAAAGCCATGAGAATTGCAGACATCTCATGGAAGGAAGTTGATACAACAACCATTTGCAACTGTTGGTGCTGATAAGCCTCTGGCTGAGCTCAGCACACCAGCACTATTTTTAGTGACTTATATATTGCAGCTAGCAGGGATCAAACTCAGGCTACAGGACGCAACGCGTGGGATCACAGAACTTAGTAACCACCTGACTTGGCAGTCAGATGACAATTTACTGGTCACATGGTGATCACAAGACTTGGCAACCATGGGACTTTAGCAACCACCTGACTTGGCAATCATCTGCCACTCACTTGACTTCAGCCTGGCCCCCTTTCAGGTCCCCAATCAGTGATAATTGATGCCAGAGCCTTTAGCAACGCCTATCAAAACTCAGTGCTTCTCAAAGATCCGACATCAGATCACTTTAGCAATGCTTAGAGATAGGCCCCCTTGATGGTTTCAGGCCTTAGTGACAGTCCCTGTGCATTTGGCCTCTTCCACTGCTAGGATGTTGAGTTAATGCTTGTGTAAGGGCGACCTCTGGAGGCTATGGCTCAGTCACACAGCTGGCAGAGGGAAATCCAAAGTATATATAGGTAATACAACTATAGCTGCTCACCTGGCAGAGGGAAATCCAAAGAAAACAAGTCTAGGGATTTCCTATGCCAGGAGTGACGCTTCCAAGGCTCCAGAAGCATGGGAAGTAACTGTATAGCATGACAAAAGCCACAATAAAATTTATAATCTAAAAAAGGAAAATCTCTGAAAACAATCAAAAACTCGGAAATTGCCATTGCTAGAGATCATGTGCATGTCTCATGTGACTTGCTTAGTAATTTGGAGGCTAGCCTCAAGATGACTAAGCCTCTAAAAGTGTTGGCTATACTTGTTTGAATGATAACTAAAGCACCAGAGCACCTCAAGGGCTGAGAATAGTACTAATAGATAGTGTTGAAAGAATAGAAGCAGTAAAGTAAAAGAGTGACAGCAGAAATAAGGAAATAAATAGAGGAAGAATGAAGGAATAAGGAGTGAAAGAAGGGAGAAATGAGGAGTCCCCTGACAGCTTGCCGACTTGACAGACACTGTCATTTAGGGACTTTCATGTTCCATTGTACTTGTCACCATTTTTCTTGATTGATTAATTAGCAACTATTTAGTTTAATTAGCATGGCAACTTAGCGCCTATAAATACTGTACATATTTTGTCTTAGCCACCATTGAATCGTACACTCCACAGTTCAGATCACATTTTGGCATATTCTAAGTCCTCAGAGTTGCTAAGTGATACAGTCTTGCCAACTTCATCCTGCTGACTTTACTTGCCGACTTTTGTTCTTACGGTGCCATACGGGCACATTGTCACCAACGTTTACGTCGCTAGAGTCTTTACCAACTTCTAGCACCTTAGTGCCTTGCAGGCTTTTGGCTTAGATCGCTAAGCAACCAGTTTATTTCTCTAATTTCAAATCCCACTAAAAAGACTAGGCTTCTAGGACCCTGCCCAGGACTCTCTCAACACTAGCAACCGCCTGATGCTACTCATTTGTGAGGCACTAAGTTTACCATCTACCCAGACAGTGCTTAGCAACTTTTGAGCGTCATCAGCGCAAAACAGGCATTCTTTCTGATTCTCTTCTAAATACCACATTGAATAGGCCACTTGCTACTCTGGCAGTTCTGATCTCATCACTTATTGATGCTGATTCCATCAAAACAGCTCTTACAGCAGCTGAATAAGAAGTTGCCAACTCATTGTCTCATCTTGAAAGAATTAGTGTCCTCCACCCTCAGAACTGGATGGCTCTCAATGACTTACTGTCAGAGAACAGGTCTTTGGACCGTCCACCCTAGCCTTGCTTAGTCTGTGTTGACATTGGCACCCACATCTAGCCACTATCCAGACCGCTCCGGCCCTATCCTGCTCCATCTCTGTCTTGGCATCGATACTTGGCAGGTCAGCTGGTCTTTGGACCCACTCTACTTGCTAGCAGGCCTTTATGCTATTGGCTGGCTTACTTATGCAGGCTTTTATGCCATTGGCTGGCTTACTCATACTGACTGTTGCTTACTCATTAGTGCTTAGTACATACTGGCCCTATTAGTCAATATACCATAGTCATAGTGTATCTGATGTAGTATATAAGTAGGACTGGTGGATGGAACATCCCTAGTCCTAGCAATAGCATTGCTTCTGGGTCTACACATTAGCATTACTGTGAGCTCCTCAGTGATGACCTTGCCTTCTGCTCTCGCCCTCCTGCTCCACTCCTTGTCGGTGGCCTGCCTTCTTGCCTGCCAGTTGCTTGTCACTGTGCTTGCTTGACACTTGCCCCACTTGGTGGTTAGCTTGAGTGGTTGATGTGTCTGCCTGGCTTTCCATGATAGAGCATCCCCTTACACTTAGTTAATCCAGCAGATGAGAACATTATGTACAACAACAAATCTGACATGGATATCTGCCATGCTGTTTTGAAACAATGTCAAGCTGAGCAGGACAGGGAAATCAACAATGATAATGTGGCTGTCAAGATGAAAGAAAAGCCACTTTGCTGAGATGCACTCCAAGCTGTGTCCACATTGAAAGAATATGTTGCAGACATGGATGGGCAATTTGCATGTGAATTGGAGGTAATCTTGGCAAAATTTGGTCATCAATGTCAGGGGACCGGTCTCCAGACCGTGTCCAACCCTATTCTGAGCTTAGTCCAATGATATGCCTATTCCTAGCAGATCCAACTGGCCACTTAGCCCACTCTTTCCCCTTCCATCTTGTAGTAGTCAGCCTTGATGAGTCATATGCCCGGACCTTACTCAGCATCGATTATTGTTAGTCATACTCCTTTAC
>QLOM01004781.1:0-11146 GCA_003313785.1 Termitomyces sp. MG148 | reverse complement strand
AAGGATTGAGCTGGGTCCACGGGGTCTTCAAAGCATTGTAGGTTGAGGGACGTGTGGATTTTGTTGACAAGGTCATAAAGCTTGTTTCTCTGAGTGGCATTCCGCTGTAGAACAATTTTAGCCATTTCTAGGATCTCACCTTTTGCGTATTGGTCGTGAAACTCCAAGAGGCAGTGGGCCCATTCTTCTGGGGATGCTGGGCCTTTGTACTGTCCTAAGAAGAGGAGTTCACAAGTCCAACGAGCAAACTCTTCTGGAGAGATGTGGAGGGTGCAAAGTATTTTGTTTTGTTTCTGGATGTAGGCATGAAATCTTTGGTGGGGTGCTGTGGGTAATGAGGGTGTTCAAACGGGTGGAGCTGCCATGGGCCGTTGCTGGAAAAGTTGGGGTTCTGTAGAGGGTGGAGGGGCAGGGTAGCTATAAGGGTCCCCCAGGGTGAAAGGTCCAGCTCTGAAGATGACAGGTTGGATTCATCCATGAGGTGGCATATTAGGTAATCCACCAGGTAGTACCCAGGAGTAGGATTCTGTGGTTGCCTGGGTGCTGAGTCACCAGTGTGAGGATAAGTTCTGGCTAATTGAGAGTCCAACATATCCGCTGTCCTGATTCTGGGCCCATACGTGAGAGAGATATGGTTCATTGGTTAGGGGTAGGTACAGAGGGTGGGGGGTGCTGATGATGTAGGTGGGATTGTATATAAGGTGCTCATAGGCGTTGGTCTGATAGCTTGTAGAGTAGGTTTGGGTGTATGTAGCCATTGAGAATTGGTAAGGGAGGAGTCTTGATATTATGTCAGGTTCCGCTGACCACAGGGGCTCAGTCCACTGGGCAAAGCCCTTAGAGGATGACACAGATAAATGAATCTGGAGTGTTGCTAGAAACAAGGCTGGGACTAGAGAAGAGTCGGAATCTGTAACGGGGAAAGGAAACACAAGTTGGGACTAAACCAGGAAAGAGTTGCGAGAGAGAGAGAGAGAAGTACAAGGCAAGAGATTTGAGACAAGTACAAGACACAAGACAAGACGGAGTTAGAAATGAGCACAATACAAGACAGAGTCATGAAACACAAGCAAAATAGATTGAGAGATACAAAACAAAACACTGGGCAACAATACGATGAGGTTATGCAAATATCAAGACTACCGACTAAGTTCCTATTCTACCACTTAAGTACTCCTGCGAGTATGTTCTAGCCAACCCCTCAATTTCCAGATCTGGGTGCAGCTCCAGGACTCTATACAAGTTGGCAGTGATGATGCCCAAAAGTTGCTAAGCACTGTCCTAGTAGATGGTAAACTTACCGCCTCACAAATGAGTAGCGTTGGGTGGTTGTTAGTGTTTGAGAGAGTCCTAGGCAGGGTCCCAGAAGCCTAGTCTTTTTAGTGAGATTTGAACTTAGAGAAATAAACTGGTTGCTTAGCAATCTAAGCCAAAAGCCTGCAAGGTGCTAGAGTGCTAGAAGTCGGCAAAGACTCTAGTGATGTAGACTTTGGCGACAATGTGCCTGTATAGCACCGTAAGACAAGAGTCAGTAGTCAAAGTTGGTGAGGTGAAGTCGGCAAGACTGATTCATTTAGTGACTCTGAGGACTTAGAATGTGCTGAAATGAGATCTGAACTGTGGGGCGTACAATTTGATGATGGCTAAGACAAAATATGTACAGTATTTATAGGCACTAGGCCGCCATGGTAATTAGACTAAAAGGTTGCTAATTAATCAATCAAGATGGAGACAAGTGTGATGGCACGTGAGAGTTGCTAAGTGATGTTGTCTGTCAAGTCGGCAAGCCTTAACTCATCATTTGAGTGGTGAAAGAGGCCAAATGCATGGGGGCCATTGCTAAGGCCTAAAATCCTCACATGGTCCTGTCTTGCATAAGTCGCTAAGCATTGGATCAACTGTAAGTGTCGCTAATATTTGAAACCATCATGTGGGCCTGTCTCTTGTAAGTTGCTAAGCGTTGCTAAAGTGATCTGACGTCGGATCTTTGAGAAGCACTGGGTTTTGATAGGCATCGCTAAAGGCTCTGGTGTCAGTTATCACTGATCAAGGACTTGAAGGGGGCCAGGCTGGAGCCAGGTGAGTGGC
Organism: Termitomyces sp. MG148; assembly: GCA_003313785.1. Classification (NCBI taxonomy): domain Eukaryota; kingdom Fungi; phylum Basidiomycota; class Agaricomycetes; order Agaricales; family Lyophyllaceae; genus Termitomyces; species Termitomyces sp. MG148. The sequence goes on along the minus strand of QLOM01004781.1, from coordinate 9,058 downwards.
AGGTGATTGCCAAGTCATGTGGTCGCTAAGTCCCATGATCCTGCACATCGCATCCTGTAGCCTGAGTTTGATCCTTGCTAGCTACAAAATATAAGTTGCTAAAAATAGTGCTGGTGCACTGAGCTCTGCCAGAGTCTTATCAGCAGGTGTTGGTTCCAATTGAGTAGAGTAGCGGGTGTTGGTGGCAATCAGGTAGCGGCAGCATTGGGGGTTTCCAGAGCAGCGATGCGTAGGGTGATGGTCAAGCGCAACGTGATGGCTGGATGGCATAGGTGTTGGCATAATTGGAGGGGCGGCAATGTCTGGGGAAGTCCAATGATGTCTGGAGAGAATGGTGAGTAGTATCCAAGTTGATGAGGTCAATAGCCAGGGTGATTGGCGGTGGCATTTATGGTCGCTGGCAGAGAATTGGATCCGGCTTATGGGCTGGTGGCTCCAGGAGCGTGGGGGTGGGTTCAAGGTTCCAGAGTTGGATGCAGGATTGGCAGGTTGTGACAGCCTAGACACCATCAAAGACTAGTTGAACTTGCTTAAGCAACCCAATCATCTTAGCAATGACAAGTACGCCACTTTCATACGTTATGCCACCAACTTCTTCATTAGTAACAATTGACTCTGGCAACACAACAAGGATGGCGCACACAAACTTGTGGTGTAGCCTAGCAACCAACTCAGGATCTTACGTGCCATGCATGACAACTTAGGCCACAGGGGACTTTATGCCACACATGCTATACTACTGGAACGTTTCTGGTGGCCTCACGTGCAAGCTGATGTTGCCTGGTATGTAAAGACTTGCTACTTCTGCCAGATTCAGCAAACTCACCAATTGCTCATTCCGCCGACAGTTGCTACGCCAGCACCTCTCTTCAGCAAGATTTATATCAATACAATGCACATGCCCAAGTTGGGTTGCTGCAAGTACATCATCCAAGGTTGCTGCTTGTTAGTGCACTGGCCTGAGTTTAGAATGCTCCAATAAGAAAACACGGACACTATAGCTAAGTGGTTGTTTGAAGACATCATCTGCCACTGGGGTGCACTAAGAGAAATAGTTACTGACAATGGTGCTCCCATCATCAAGGCGCTGACCTACCTTGCCAAGAAGTACAACATCCACCACATACGCATCTCTGGTTACAAAAAGCATGCTAACAGTCTTGTGGAGCACCCTCACTTTGACGTATGCCAAGCCCTCTTCAAGGCGATAGACAGTGACGAGTCTAGGTGGAGTGAAGCAACTTACTCTGTCTTCTGGTTAGAAAGGGTAATGATATATAAGCGCATGGGTTGCTCACCTTACTATGCAGTGACTAGCACCCACTCCCTACTACCTGCCAACATCATTGAAGCGACATACTTGCAACCAGCACCCAACTCCCTACTGTCTACTACTGATCTCATCACTCAACGCGCCATTGATCTACAACAACAAAATGAAGACTTAGCATGCTTACACAAGACAGTCTTTAGCGCCAGATGGACAGCAGCGCTAAGGTTTGAGATGGACCACAGTGCAACCATCAGAGACTACAACTTTAGCCGTGGGTTGCTAGTGCTCATGAGGAACTCCAAGATAGAGACCACCCACAACAAGAAAATGCACCCTTGCTACTTGGAGCCATTGGTAGTTATCTCTTGTAACCATGGAGGCACTTACGTCCTTTGTGAACTAGATGGGTTGGTACTGCATAGGCCAGTTTCTGCCTTCCAACTTACCTTGCACGTGACCGCATACCCTTACTGCTCAAAGTGCTAGACATTGATACTGCCAAGCTCAGAGAACTTGAAGAAACCAACTTGTTGGATGACAACGACTTGCTGCTTGAAGAAGAAGAAGACTGAAATATTGCTAACTTTCCTTACCAACTTTTGTTCCTTTCTTTACTTATCTTTTGACTATACAGATGTTTTACTTTACCTCAAGATGCAGCACTAGCAACTTTGATTTCCGCCTGGCGCCTTGCACAACTCCTCACAAGGGTTTTTTGCCATGATGATTTACTGAGCATTTTCTCAAAAACCCAAGACCCACTTTTGCTAAGTCTTTTCCTTTTACAAGTCCTTCAAAACCCACATTCCCTTACTATATACACAGACATTCTTACTATTATTTCTTACTGCTCCACTCCTGCAAGTCCCAAAATTCTTTATATCACATTTTTTTTCTACTCTGTGTTCCATCTACGTATGACTATACTAAAAAGTTCAAAATTTTGCAGGCGCTAGCGACTAAGCCTGGTTATAGTTAGCAAGGAACTGGAAGGGGCAAAGCGGCAAGAGGTCCTCATCCTGGATGTTGTTGCACTCTTGCCACAATAGACCTCTTCACAGTCCTTCTAATACCGCCTCAAGATGGTGATGCTGCATCCCAGCGTCCTCCTCATCCGCATCTCTGCCATCTCCGTGTCTACCGCCCTCAGCTTCCAAGCCATTACCAACTCCATCTCTGCTGCATGTGCCATAAACCGCTGGAGTTCCTCTGATGACCTTAGCCCATCACTGGGTAAGAAAGCTCCTCATCCAGCCACTCAAATTCAGTGCCAGTAACTCATGCAGTCAGCAAGGGAGTCCACCGTGAATCCACTCTAGCAACTGAGGCAGGACGCTCTTCTTGCTTGTAGTCCTCATCATCAGAGGACATCTCCCATGCAGTTGACAGCTGAGAATGCCAATCCGTTAGCAGCATCTATTGGTAGGGAGGGACCTCTTCTTCTTCCTCCTTCTCCCCTTCCTCAACCTTATCCTTTGCCTCTTCCTCCAAGTTGTCCACCCTAGGCAGCAAGGTCTCTGCTAGGCAAGAAGTGATCTTCTACAAGTTCCTGGCAACTGGAGGAGAAGGAGAATGCCTAACAATGCAAAATCAGTTACCAACTAAGAAGCAACCAAGTAACACTTACCGAGTCCTGCTAGGCCCGGCAACAAGGGATGGCCTCTGCCAATGGAAGAACTCAGGGTCTAGCTCTACTAAGCGTGTAGCCGCCAAACAATCAATTGAGGGAGATAGCTCATGTTTGGCTGAAGTAAACCGGACATAGAGGTGCTTGACCTCCCTGGGAGATCCCAGAGGAGATCCTGCCCTTTTGCTGCCATGGTGCCCCTTGAGCGACTCCTCCCCACTTTCAAGCAACTCATCTCCCACTGCTACTGCCTTCCCCTTGCCCTTGTTTTTCCTCCCTCTCTTTGGCAGCCAGCCACCAGTTGGCCTAGTAGCCTCTCTCTGAGGAGGCAGCAAGGGTGCATTGCCTTGACAAGTTGGCAGCACCAAGCTCTCTTCAGTAATGCTAGCAACGCTGCCAGCCTCCACCAACGCCCGCTTGCCCAACACAAACTCTCTGGCGTGCCTAACTTGTACCAACCGCTTGAATGTGTGCTTGACAATTGGGTTCTCCTTATTGTGCTTGCGAGACTTGAAGCCATTGTAAGTGCAGGCCCGCTTGAGGGCATCACAGCAATAGCATGGCAAAACACCAGTTAGGAACCAGCATGCCTCAGGATTGTTGTCTGCCCAACACTTATTGCCCTAAGTCCACAAAAAGGTCAGCTCAGTTGCTAAATGCCTAAAGAGCCACTTACTGCACCTTTGGAGTCCTTGTATGCCTGGTGCTGGCCAGGCACCATTGTCTTCTTACCCTTAGCCCCCGCCATCACCACACCCACCTCCTTGTTCCTCCATGTCACCAGCAAGTTTCTTAGCTCTGCGTTAGCAAAAACAGTTTGCGTAGGCGCCTGCAACGTCAATCAGTCGCTAATAGCTAGGAACAAGAAAACAATACTCACCTTGTACATTGGCACTACCCTGGTGGCCTTATGTGACTAAAGAAGACAATTAGCAATGGCAAAATAGTGACAGTCAGCAAAACACATACCTTGCATGGAGAAGAAACTTGTGCAGTAGAGCCCCCCCATGGAGCTGCTGCAGGGCTCTCATTGCCAGTGGCCACTTGTTGTGCATGGCAGGCGCAGTGCTGTGCCCAATGCATCTTGGTGAGGTTGTCCTCTGCCAACAGGCTGGGACCAGTGGAAGAGGGAACCAACAAAGCAGAAGTGGACGCCACCAGGGCACTACCACTGGGCCTGCTAGGGGCTACACCCATCCTCATTGCTACTGACCCTATCGCCAAGGCCACCTCACAAAGCTCCTCCTGCCGCCTTCATTCCCTCTCCTCCTCAGCTTGCTGGCGAGCTTCTGCCAGCAGCGCCTCTTGGGCAGCACGCTGTTGCGCCAAGATTGGCTCCACAATCAGTATCTTCTTGCTGTCAGGAGAAAGTTCAGCCCATTGCTAACAAAAGAAATGAGATAAGCAACTTACCCTTGGCAATCTCAAGGACTTACCAGTTGTGAGGGACCTCCACCCAAGATCTCCGCCAGCTTGTTGTCAACCAAGAGAGCAGAAGAGGGTTGAGGTTGCTAAATGGTCAGTAAAGGATAGTACAGTTGCTAACAACACATACCAGAAAAGCCTCATAAGGCGCCAGCCACTCAAAGCCCTCATGCTTGGCAGCCTGAGCGACACACCACGCATGCAAAGCTGCCTTGTTGTCCCACATCACACCAGCTGACCTATGCACCTCCCACCTCTCCAGCAACTTCAACATCCCCACCACCAAATCTTGTGAGGCACCAGGCCCCTTGCTAAAGTGGCATGCTAGGAACACCAAAGCCTTGAGAATAAAGGTTAGCACACAGGCGCTAGCATCAGTGGCAGCAATAACAGAAGACATGGATACTGTTTGGTGTGGGAAAGGAAGTAAATCAAAATTGGCTGCTCACAAATTTCAATGGAGTTCCAATCATGGTTGCCAGGACTTTTGAGTAGGTTGTTGTGCACACGGACCTTGTAACGACACATGATAGCAGTGGTTGACTGAGAACAGTCAATTTTTCAGTTGAAGGAAGATGATAAGCCCCTGGCTGAGCTTAGTGCACCAGTGCTATTTTTAGTAACTTATATTTTGCAGTAGGCAGAAATCAAACTTAGGCTACAGGACGCGACGCACAAGATCATGGGACCTGGCGACCACCTGACTTAGCAACCATGGGACCTTAGTCATAGTGTATCCAATGGAGTATATAAGTAGGACTAGTGGATGGAACATCCTCAGTCCTAGCAATAGCATTGCTTCTGGGTCGACACATTAGCATTACTGTGAGCTCACTGTGAGCTCTTCAGTGACAACCTTGCCTTCTGCTCTTGCCCTCCTGCTCCACCTCTTGTTGATGGCCTGCCTTCTTGCCTGTCAGTTGCTTGTCACTGTGCTTGCTCAACACTTGCCCCACTTAGTGGTTGGCTTGAATGGTTGATGCATCTGCCTGGCTTTCCATGATAAAGCATCCCCTTACAGTCTTCAACTTCTGGTTTTCAATTTAATCGGCTCCACGTAGACTTGCCTCACTAAAGCTCAGCTCTGCACCCGTCTGACCCTAAAACCTTAACCACGCAAACCTTCTTCATGTTCACACCGCAAAATAACCGCTGGCATGCCTGTATATTTACCAACTATTCCAGACCTCTCTCGTTTAGTCTATTTTACCCCAATGCTTGCTTCTTGCTCGCGCTTTCTACTATATGCTCCGGCACATTCTGCCCAGCTTTCCCTCAGCCCTGGCGCATCTTTTGTGCTCCAATGTAATCCTCTGGCTCTTGATAGGCCTCGTTTGTGTCCATACCCATCTGAGTCCACTTTGTAAGGCCTCACCCAGACTTGCTGAGCCCTCAGGTCAGCAGAACCTGACATAATATCAAGACTCTACTTTACTCCGTTCTCAATGGCTACATACACTCATACCTACCAAACCTCCAGTCACCAGACCAACACTTATGGAAGGCCCGTGCCCAATACCTCTTACTACCTCAGCACCCCTCAATCCCTCTACTCTCCCTTGCCCATCAAACACTACCTCATGCAACCTTCTCAGTTCTAGGAACAAGATCAGAGTGGAGTATCCAAACCCCCCCCCCCCCTCCTCAGTCAAGAAATACTCTTGGAGTGGTGGCATGGTCCTGCCTATGCACTCCCAGGCCCCTACACGTGGGTACTACCAGGCAGGCTGCCAGAAACTCCCTCTGCTGGCTGGATAGCCCCCACAGCACCTCTAGCCCCAGGTCCCTACTACACCTACGCTGAGGCCTCCTACCTCCCTCAATCCCACTTCCCTCCACACAAACACTTTCCATGCCCCTAGGGAGACAACAACAGACCAAGGCCTATGCTCAACAGCGTGACAAAATACTCCATGTATTACAAATCACTCCCACAGAATTTGCTTGGTGCACTTGGGCCCTCCTCATTAGCCTGGGGCGACACAACCTCACTGTCAGGGGACTTCCTTTTCTGGCCATCCCGGAGATCTCCGGGACCCCCTGGACTTCCTTTTCTGGCCATTTTCTTTTCTGGCCATCCCGGAGATCTCCGGGATGCTCCCTTGCAGTCGTTGGACTTCTCCGAGATGTTGTACAGTTGTTCTCATGCTCCTGCCCCCGTACTGATGTGCCACGCCGTGGCAGAGGAATCCTCAGACTTGTTCTCTTCGGATTTCCCTCTGCCAGGTGATTAGTTACTTCCCTGTAATATGTACTGTCTCTAATACACTTCAGATTTCCCTCTGCCAGTTGCGTGACTTAACCGCAACCTCCGGAGGTCGCCCTTACAGCAGAACAAGTCTCCTAATCTCGGTCTGGTAGCCCCCTATAGCCGCCAAACACCTCTTGGCTCTATTCGTTGCTCCCCCACTGGTTTTAAGCACTGCCTTGTCTATGTCTCAGTCCGCCGCTCCAGAAGCGCTCCCGGACACTGCCGCCTCCGGCGAGGAAGCCTGGACCCGCCTGCTCCACCTAGAAACGCAGGTGCAACTCACCCAAGCCTCCCTTACCCAGCACTCCGCCGAACTCACCCACCTCCGACAAACCACCAACACCATCTCCGACTCTCTCCGTACCCTCCTTGAACACCTTGCCCCGGTGGCACCTAACCCCCTGCCGCCTACTCCACCGGTGCAGCGCCCATGTGCTGTGCAATCTCCCATCCCAGCACGGGAGCGCTCCAACATCCCACGCCCGGCGACCTCCGACGTCTACAACGGCAACCGCGCATCCGGGGAACGCTTCCTCCAGTCGTGCGCCACCTATCTACAGCTCTGTGGCGACGATTTCGTATCTGATGAGCTGAAAATTGCGTGGGTCTTGTCCTACATGAAGTTGGGACAAGTGGCCACCTACGCGCTGAGGGTTTTCCGACGCCCCGGAGGCGTCACAAGCTTTATGGACTGGGCCGAGTTCGAACAAGAGTTCTGGAACAAGTTCTTTCCCTGGAACCCCGCCAAAAGCGCCGCGCTGATCCTGAGGGATAGGGAGCAGTACGGCCAAGGAAAATGTTCACTGGACGAGTACATCGACTCGTTTCGCACATTGGTCGAGCAGGCCGAGTACCCCAACGGCCTGCAACTCTGCCTTACCTTTCGGGAAGGGCTCCATCTGACCCTGATGGAGCGCATTGACAACCTTGCGGAGGGTTGACCGGCTGACGACCAGGTCCTGGCATGGTACCGGGTGGCCCGGGAGCAATGGCAGCTCATGGAGCTCAAGCGCAACCTCCGCAAGCCTGCGCATCCTGCGCCTCCGATGCGACCCCCCGTGATGCTCCCCCGCAGGTTCCCAATCCCAGCACTGCCCATGGCAACGGTCGCACCCCCGACAATTCCGGCACTACCTCCAGGCGCGCCAATGGATGTGGATGCCTCCCGACAGCGCGCCCCGCTCCCCCTCTCATGCTGACACTGTGGCGCGCAGGGCCATTTCGCGTGTCACTGCCCCAGGGGTCTGGAAGTGCGCTACCTCTCCCCAGAGGAGCAAGAGGAGCTACTCCTGCAGCTCCTGGCGGCCTGGAACATTGCTGGAGTGCTCTCTCCGGATACCCTCATCCCGGAGGAGACATCAAAAGATGCCCACATTCCGGAAGGCCAGGAGGAGCAGAGTGAGGGTTTTCAGGGGCGCAGCGGGTGACCAGTACCCCCCGCCGCTTAGTGCTAACAGGTTTGCATGTTTGTCGGTAGAAGAAATCAATACAGTCTCTGCCGATAGCTCTCCAACCATAAGCACTACCCCTGTCGTACCCAACAAACCCCCTCAACCCTCTCTGACGCCTGCCTGAACGCACCTCCCTGCCTAGGAGCGCCGCCTCCCCCGCTGCTACGTAATTGCCTCCACTCCGTCACCCAACTTGCTCCGGATGAACGTGGAAATTGAGACAACCAACACGCAACAGACCCGGAGCGTGTCGGCCCTCCTAGACTCCGGAGCCACCAGGCTCTTTGTGGACACCAGCTACGTAGAACGGCATCAGCTCACCACTCAACCCCTGCTTTCCCCAATCCCGGTATACAATGTTGACGGTACCCGCAACGAAGCAGGGTCCATCAAGTCTGTGGTGGACCTTGTTCTTTGCTACCGGTCCCATGCGGAGCGCACTACCTTTGCCGTCACTAGCATTGGTAAACAGGACATGATCCTGGGATTCCCGTGGCTCTGGGAGCACAACCCGGAAATTGACTGGGCTACCAGGGAGGTGAGCATGAGCCAGTGCCCCCGGCGCTGCGCGACCTGCGCAGAAGAAGTGAAGAAGGAGCGGCGCACCGCTATGCAGGAACGTGCAGCTATCAGGGCGTGCCGCATAGGTCACCTCCCCTTTGCTGATCTCGACCTGCTGGATCCCCCGCCTCTGGTATTCCCTCGTAGGGAGGCCCTCTACGAGGACGACAGGCACAGTGGGGGAAACCCTAGTCAGGAGGAGGGACATGAAGGAGAGTTCCTACCCATGCAGGACCCGGAGCTTCCAGACGAAGCCATTGAGGTAGGAGACCGCATCTACGCCACCACGCTACGACCCCTGCCAGTGGTGGAGGAGATCCGGGCCAGCCAAACCACTTCCCAACGACTGGCCCAGGCCTTTGCAGCCAACGCCCAGCCCCAGACGTTCTGAGATGCGGTCCCCGACCATTTGCACAACTTTGAGGATGTTTTCTCTAAGGCCTCGTTCGACTCCCTCCCGGAGCGCAAGC
>QLOM01004780.1:0-15095 GCA_003313785.1 Termitomyces sp. MG148 | reverse complement strand
AGACTTGTTAATTGAACACGAATTTATATTCACACTGGAGTTATCGAGTCAAAGAATTCAGTTATTTGATTGTAAGTTTTACATAAGTACACACCTGGAGTTATTGAGTCAAAGAATGACCCGAACTCCAGGATAACGAAGCCACTATATACTCCTATTCTAAATGTAAGACATAGGTTAGTAATATGTTTTAAGTATGACAAATTTGATTAGTTATACAAGCCAGTACGTACAAAATGACGATGCCATGATCGCTGCATTGGGTCATTTGGAGCTTCCGTCGACAGTTGAGAGGTACAAGCATTGTGAAGGTATGGAGGTATGGAGGTATGGAGGTACAAAAGCGAGGTGCAAAGTGAGGTTGGACGGTAATCGGAAATCTCACGAGGTTCTATTTTTGGAAAAGGAAGCATGAACTGCACGACCTCCCTTCACCTTAGGGTACTTTCCGTTGTCACAAATAACCCTTCTAAGGTGTCATCAAGAAGCACGAAGTGTCCTGCCTCAGCTGGCTCTCCTTCCAGAAACTGACGAATTTGAACAGGGCCATACTTTGCCACATCCGCGGCGGCAGTGAGGTCTCGCGAGATAATGGATCGGATGTGGGCGTATGATCTATCGGAGAGGGAAAATAAAATCGCGATCGACTGGAGGAGCTCCTTTGTGACGTCGCCAGCTTCGAACGCGCGGTTGATCTTATCGAGAATACCATCAGCAGTCTTTGTGAGAGACTCTGAGGCAGAACACTTCGTCGTGAGGGCTTCTTGGAGTAGACGTACTTGTTGCACCGGTACGGCGCCGCCGTGCCTATCCTTCAAATAACTTCATAACTTCACAGGATTCCACTCTTCCGCGGACAACTTCTGCTCCGACGTCGAGAGAGCTCTTTTTATAAAAGAGTAGGCGAGGCGATTGTTGGTGTTCCAGGTTCGTATGTCGGGTGTGGAGACGGGGGCTGACTGAATACGCAGTCCCACAGCTGTGCCATGGATAACTCCAAGTTCATATTGTAGGACCATGAGCCAGGAGTGTTAGAACTCACTGTAGTTCGATCACCATCCAACCTCTCCGGGGCTAATGCTAACTTAACTCAGGGTCAATCTCCGTCTCTCATCTGTTAGGTTTCTAACAATTCAGACATTGTTATGGTAGTTGTTGCACGTGGAAAATCTTCAATCTTTTCAGGTATTTTTGTATTGAGTAGAGTATTGAACACTCTTTGGAGTAAGAGTTCAGAGCCTTCCAGAGCCCTCCTCAGGTAACTTCCAATGTTTTTTTGCCTTCGCGCAGAGGTAAGGAGGTGCAGCAAGTAAATTCGGCCGAAATAGGGAACAAGTCCGAATCTTCATGGGCGCTCAAGGGTGACCAGAACGTTGAACGGGACGATCATATTCAAATAGAGCTATCAGAGAGGATCCATATCAAAGACGACATCTCCACAATTCGGCACCTCGGCAGTTCCAGAAAGTTCAGAATGTTGGAAGTGCTCATATCGCTGGGCCACGAGACTCCACTGGATGTTGCCAACAACAACGTCCATCATCATATCAGTATACAGGGAAACTTTAGCATCTTCACTCTCCCCAAACTTTGGTAACACTTTCTTTCGATGCTCCACGTCTTCCAGGACTTCGCAGAATTTCTTGAAAGCGTAGTCAATTGCGCCCTGTCTGTCGTTCCTATCCAATCCCGTGGTAGGATCTCTGAGGGCAATTGTGACATAATTATGGTGTGCGCCGCATACGAAGAATTCTCTCTTGTATGAGTAAAGATCCTGTGGGAAGCGACTTAGAGATAATGATGCAGGTGCGGAATGTGACTAACATTTGCAAGAAACACAAGGTCACACATATGTTCTTCTAAATTGAAGATGTCTGGGTGTGTCAAAACATTCTGAGCAATGTCTAGCCCATAGATCCAACGCCCAATGTCGAAGATTGGACGAATGCCAATTGTGTTCCTCCGAACCTCTGTATACATCTTCAAGCTAAGTTCAGCATCAGGGGTTTTGCGATCTGCAGCCTCTTTAGCCATGCCTTCTGCAAGGAGAAAATTGCTTTTGGCTAGATATAATCGGTAAGGATCCTCAACAATACTCAGCACTCGATCAATGAAGCTGTCAAATAGAATTTTGTTAGCTGCTGGAGGCCAATAATACACATTAATTTACGTAACTGTTTGAAGATTTCACATGCAGGGTTCTCGCTTGCTCTGAGCGTCTGTTTGAATGCTTGTTTGAAGATGTCCACCCATTTTTGAGCTTCGGGAATGGTAGCGGGTGCATCACTACAGATGTAAACCACTACTCAAAATCAATCTTTTCGTACTCACGTCAATTGTTCGAGAAGTAGAGAAACTATCATGTATTCAAGGCAGACACGCAAACCCGTCAAATTCGAATGCGGGAATACTCTTGAAGCGAAAAGAGGCATTTCTGCATTTCAAAGCTATAAAACGACAAAGTCAGAAATTAGACAATTAAGTACTTCAATTTCAGATATAAACAAGACCTCTTTCTGTGCATGACTGAAAAAACGAGATGCGTCAATCCACGTCAAATGTTCGACTACAAGGAGATCGTGGTTTGGGTTAGTAGGTTTGATGTATGCCTGCAGGTGATTCAAAGGGTTCTGGATGCGGTATTGAACCATTATTGTAACTGATGTCGCGCGGCAAGCTGATGACAGATACTTCTGAAGGCCGGGCTCATCAAGTCCCGATTTGAGCCGAGCCGGGCCGGCCCTTTAAATCGACATTCCGGGCCCGGCCTCTTCAAGGCCGTCGAATGAGAACCAGTCTCGATGTATAAGTACAAGGAAGTGTCCAAGACTTGGATGATCAGTCGTCAAGTTTAAAGCGCGGACTTCAAATTAAAGTTTCAAGCTACTAAGGTTGAGGACATCAATCAATCAATCAATCTATCTATCTATTTATATTTTATATTTTATATTTTATATTTTATATTTTATATTTTATATTTTATATTTTATATTTTATATTTTATGGTTTATATTTTATATTTAATATTTTATATTTTATGTAGAATGGCACCTTCTGGTAGGAACCAACTAACTTTATAGAATGCCATGATCTGTGGAAGTTCTAACTGATGGTTTTCCACTTGATTAAGAATTTGTTAGCTTTGATGAAAATTATGTAACAAACTGAGTTTCAAACTTGAGCCTTCTAGTGTAAGGCACTGCTGGCACTAGAAGATGTTTCCATTGGAAAAAGGGTAAAAGAAACATGTTATACCATTTTTAAAGTGCCAATTTCTGACAGAAAAATGCACTTTCCTTTGTTAATTTGCACATTTGAAATGGTATAACAAGTTTCTTTTACAATCTTTCCAATGGAAATGCCTTCCAGTACCAGCAGTGAGGGCAACCTTCAGAGGTTGTGGCTAAGTCACACAACTGGCAGAGGGAATCCAAAGTTTATTAGGAGCAGTATAATATGACAGGAAAATAACTAATCACCTGGCAGAGGAGAATCCAAAGAGAACAAGTCTAAGACCAGAGGCAGTGGAGGAGGAGCTCACTTCTGGGGCAGGCAAGAGTTTGACTATGTTGAAGACTAGATGCAGTTGATGCATGCCAATGAGCAGTTGGAGTCAGTAAGTGAGGGATCCTATCTGTCAATGTGAGAGCTTTTGTGAGGGCTGAGTGGTCACAATGTTGGAGGCATCTAGGTAGATACAATCCTCAGGCTTGTACTAAAAAGCCAGGGTTTGTCCTCAATCATAGTATAAGGCCATGTTGTCCTTTGCCTTGGTCAGCACAGCCTTTGCCTCCTCCTGTGCCTTCTGTATGCGATCAACAAAGTCATTGACTAACTCATTCTCTAATTGCCATATATGTAGTTCAAAGCCCATCCAGGGGTGCTGGCCAGTATCAAAGAAGAACAAGGAAACCTGTATGGACATGGTTGTTGTACTGGAATTCCGCTTTGGAGAAGAATGTGTCCTGCTGCTTGTTGCAGAACAGCCAGAGGTACTGTTCTAGCTCCTGGTTGATGTGCTTGATCAGTCTGTTGGATTGCAGGTAGTAGGCGGTGGATATGTGGAGCTCTATGTGAAGGAGATGGTAGAGCTCCTGAGTAAACTCCACTATGAACTGTGGGTTCCAGTCAGAGATGTAGGCATCAAAGTGTAAGAGCAACCTTTGGAGGTTGTAGCTAAGTCACACAACTGGCAGAGGAAAATCCAAAGTTTATTAGACAGTACATACAACAGAAAAGATAACTAATCACCTGGCAAAGAAAAATCCAAAGAGAACAAGTCTAAGGATTCCTCTGCCATGGCATAGTGCATCAGTGCAGGTGGCAGAGGCATGGAAACAACTATGCAGTACTTTTCAGAAGGTGCAAGAGCATCCTAGAGATCTCTGGAGATCCTTGGAGAATTCCAGGGTTTCAAAAAAGGAAGTTCCAAAAATGGAAGTCCCCTGACATCACCCCCTCCCCTCCTTAGGGTGTGCCATTTTGACACACCGGGTAGAACAGATTGTAGATAGCGTAGTCAGTCAAGAAGACAGGGTAGAGGCCGTGGATGACTCAGAGTGCCTCAGAGTGGTTGCAGTAGAAATCTCAGACAAGAGCAGGCACATGAACCTTTTTGGCAGGCTCCCAGCAGTTGTTCTTAATATTGTAGCCCTTTCACTTGACTTTGTACTGTAGTTTACATTGGAATAGGCAGCTGTCCAGGATCTTCTCTACCTTGTACTCCACTCCATTGCTGGCAAGGTTGGGAGGTGGCAGAGGGGATGTAAGGGCAACCTCTGGAGGCTATTGATACGATGGAAAAAGGATGGTAGACAGGGCCAACAAAAAAGGCTGTCTATGATGCAGATAGAGAAGCAAAAGAGCCAGCAATCTAAGGGACAGATCTTGGCTAAAAGAGCAGAACTGGATAGAAAGCCAAGATCACAATTGGACAGAGCAAGAATGCTCAACAATTAAGTAAATGGCGGGAATCTCCAGAAATAACAATAAAAATTAAAAATAATAATAAATAAATAAAGTCCGGGGATAACTGTGCCTGCCAAAATTGGCTAGAAATCCGAAGAAAAAAGGATCAAGCAGAGGAAAAAGAGTCGAGGAGGACAGTTTAGCCAATAGAACTATGCAGGAAAAAGTGCACACAAAAAGCGTGACTAACTGGTCTGTGCACAGCTGGAACAAGTATAAAAGCAGGAGGAAAACAAGAGAACAGGAGGTAATCATCAGATTAGACTCTGGGTCTCCAGTGAGCGGATTCCTTAGGTCAACTCTTTTGAGAACACCTCTAAGACTTCGAACACATTGTAACAGAGCACTTCACTATATAAAACTTTAATAAAATTCATTAGAACAACCTAAAAGTACAGAAGTAACTGTAAACTAAGTCAATAAGCCTCCAGAACATCAAAGTGTACCAATGTGCACATCACTATGGCTCAGTCATACAGCTGGCAGAGGGATATCCAAAGTATATATAAGTAATACAACCATAACTACTCACCTGGCAGAGGAAAATTCAAAGAGAACAAGTCTAGGGATTTCCTATGCCAGAAGTGATGCTTCCAAGGCTCTAGAAGCATGGGAAGCAACTGTACAGCATGACAAAAGCCACAATAAATTTTATAATCTAAAAAAAGGAAAATCTCTAAAAAATAATCAAAAACTTGGAAATTGCCATTGCCAGAGGTCATGCACATGTCTCATGTGACTTGCTTAGTAATTGTGAGGCTAGCCTCACAATGACTAAGCCTCTGAATACTTACTAAGCCTCTGGAAGCATTGGTTACACTTGTCAGAGAACCAATCTTCGGACTGTGTCCAATCCTTGTAAGAGCAACCTCTGGAGGCTATGGCTCAGTCACACAGCTGGCAGAGGGAAATCCAAAGTATATATAGGTAATACAACAATAACTACTCACCTGGCAGAGGGAAATCCAAAGAGAACAAGTCTAGGGATTCCCTATGCCAGGGGTGATGCTGATGAGACTCCACTCAGACTCAGCACAGAAAGCTTGCCTTCTGCTCTCGCCCTCCTGCTCCACCCCTTGCCAGTGGCCTGTCTTCTTGCCTGCCAGTTGCTTGTTACCATGCTTGCTTGATACTTGCCCCACTTGGTGGTTGGCTTGAGTAATTGATGTGTCTGCCTGGCTTTCCACAATAGAGCATCCCCTTATAGTCCCTGGATTCTGCACCAGTGCACGGTACCCAAAAATCATAGTTGTAATCATTGTACCCATGAACTGATCTGGAACATTTGCATTGAGAACAAAACTTTTTGTGACTTATTGTAGTAAACCCTTCCACTTTTTGCACCATCATCAAGTCACAGATCACAACAATGATAGCACAATGGACGATGTGTCTATAACAATACTCAGCAGTCCAGCTAAAGAAAACACTTGTCCAAAGTTCAAGAAAAGCATCAACAATGGGTTTCAAATAAGGATTCAAACCATCCACATCCACAGGGGGTTCATGCAGGCCAGTAATTAGCTGCACAAACAGATTTTCTGGTTTGTGCCATTCTGCAATTGGTAGGTTTAGGCATGCAAAAGAGATCATGCTCACAGATATCTCCTTTCCAGCTTGCTTATTGCCCAAGGAATTGAAAAAATCAACACCAAGTGAGAACAGATAACGACCAGTGCTGTTGCCGCTACATGCACTGAAATGAGTTTTACCATCAGGACCCTTGAAGTCCTGGATGGCAGAGCCTTGGAAGATATCTGTTATCTTCCTATCCAGCAAAACAACCATCTTTTCTCAGGCCATGTCCATCTTTTGTTCATATCCTTTGCACAAAAGCAAGTCTGCAAGCCAGTCATGAAAGTCAAAGATGACATAAGGGTGCACAGGGACAAAAATTACAATTCTCCACTGTCCAATTGATTTTGGCCAAACAAGTACTTCTTTACATTTGTGGCTATGGTGCATTGTGGCACAGCACTGCAGGTATACAGGAACGCTGTCAGGGATGTCTTCTTCCTCAAAACTGTTGGTCTTTCCACCCTTTCTGCCCTTCGGAAGCACACAATATATTGTGTGACATGCAGGGCAAGCTGCATAAACCTCTGACTTCCTTTTCAACTTCAGGAATTTCATCACAAAACAAATGTCACAAGGGAATTTATCAGACAACAAGAATGTGAACGCTTGCAATGCAGCAGGAACCTTTTAAACAACCAAATTTAAAAATTTTTCACACATTTTGAAGAGCCAGTAGGTACCCCAACAAGGGAAGCAAAGAATGACGTAGCAGACGGCAATCATGAGAATCATGGCTTGCAGAAAGGGAGCTACTCCTAGAAAGCCAGAACAAAAGTGGGGGGCTACATACAACGGTTGTTAGTAAACAGTATCACAGGATGCACTTTGGTAAACCTCCCACTATCAAATGTGCTCCCAGCAGTTGCTCAGGGTTTTGCAATATGCTTCTGCAGCGCATCTTGCTATGACTGAGTGGTAACTTTATCACAGCTAGAATCTTTGACGCTGCCAAAGGAATGAGCCTGGTTCTTTTTTCAACCACTGCCTGCCTGATGCGACTAAGCACTGCCATTTTGTCCAACAAAGTATTATTGTCTGGTTGAGCAGGCACAACTCCTATCATCAATAGCTCTGCACGCAGGGAGCTTAAGGAATTCTCAATGTCTTTCAAGAGGAACGTAAGTTTCTTTGTTCTGGAAAACCAGGTATCTGCTCCATGAGAAGGCGGCTTGGTCTTGGACAGATGGAAAGAGTTGGAGGATTGCTGGAGTAAGTGTTCAAAGTTGCCATATTGTTGTTTGGCCAGGGCCGTCTTGGTTAAACATCATGCATGTGAGCGAGCGTTCTTGCCATGACCTAGCTGAAAAACATAACATTGTTCTTAAATGTCTGTCTGAGCTCTGGGTTTACCCAAGCTCTCCATACTTCTAGACTTCAGATTGCTTCATATGCAAGCAAGGCAATAAGGGAGCTGAGGGTGAGACATGATAGAGCAAGTCTGTATGGAAAGTTGGCAACAAACATGCATGTGAGACTGATTCCTTCCTCTAGCATTTTTGCCCATAATCTCTCTATCAGAGCTCTGACTTTACCAAAGCTCTCCACACTTGCTTAATACGCAAGCAAGGCAATGAGAGGACTAAGGGTGATAGAACAACTTCATATGGAAAGCAATATTTGAAAGAGTTCTGAGTAATTGTTTGTTTCCTGCACCCAAAGCAGCAGTAAGCAGCTTGCTTGTTCCCAGCTGCCCAGAATATGAAGCGTCTGATTGCATCACTTGCAATTCCAAATGCTCACATACTTTCCTCCTTTCAGTCAATGAACTGTCTGGTTGCACCATACAATACATCTCCAAGGGATGTATAGAACAACCCAGCATTCTCCAACTCTCCTCAATTACCCAAAGACTGTTCCTCTGTAAGTAATTTCATCAATGTGTACTCCAGGATATCAACCCAGATATCAACCCAGCATTCTGTCCAAGTTCTGGGCTTACCCAAGTCTACCAGACTTCTGGGCGACTGATTGCGGTCTCTTTCAGCCTTGCAATTCCAAATGCTCACATATTTTCTCCTTACTTACATGTGTTCAATCAATGAACTTTTGAATTAGATTGTTTCTATCTATCAATATTGGATTCTATACTTATAGGTGAGAAATGTCCATACATTATTCCAAACAAGATACATCATGGTTCATAGTACCCAAGGGTATGAGCATCCGTCCCTCACCTTGGCTTCAAGCCCAACAACATCTCCAGCTTCTGCACCTGTGCAACTGTTGAGCAGAGTTTTCACTCCACCTCATCAAATGTGCACATTGATATTATTGCACTATGCTTGAATTCCGGACTGTTGCCTTCATACCAAGTAGCTCTGGACAGCGTCTCATTGTTTATCAAGACCAACTCAAGGCAAATCTGAGCACTGACTTCATGCTGGAGGTACATGATAAACCAGCTGAGGATCTTCCAGGTGTTGTCATCCTCTATGTTGATGCGGTTATGTGCAAACTCTATGATTCAATCTTGATCCAGGGCAAAGCCATAAAATGAGAGGTAGTCATGGATTAGGTGTGGAGGGATAGTTTCTATCAACATTGAGCGTTCTATTTTTCTCCTCGGCTGTTCTTTTGACTCTATATTGTTCAATGCCATCTGCAGAAATGAGTAAAAATAGTGCAAGCGGTTATGCTTTGCATACTGCATTCTTTTCCATGGTCAAACTTATTAGAAAAGAGGCAGACTTGGTTGAATTGTGTTGATTGTTGAGCGAGCATTTATAAAGGGATTGTCATGCAATCACACCTGACAAGTTCACTCTGACCTTCCCACAAACCAAGCCAAATATTAATTGATGGGGTACCTGACCCACACTGAAAATTGTGTTGACTTGCTCAAGATGGCTCGAGATTTAGAACTTTTATTTGGCAGAAATGAGCAGTATCTAGTCATATCGTATTGTACACCAACAATAGAATTTCATTTTTGCTCAATTACTGAGCTACTTTCTATCCCGCTCCATTTGGCTCAATTACAAAAACATTGTATTACTTGACCTTTACTCATACAGAACACTAAAAAAATCAAAAGTCCTGCCACCAAACTGTCCCCAATCAATGTATCTATGATTTAACAATGCATCTGATCGTCCATATGTGCATCATTCAGCCGATTTTGCCTTGGAATGCTGAAATGGATGTTATATGAGATGAAGGCAATTGAGGAATACAAGGTTTGTACTCACCAATTTCATCCAAGCATAATTGACCATGGTAGCAACTTGCGTGGTCCGGTCCAATATTGATGTGCATATTTGATGAGGTGGGGTGGAAACTCCATCCGATGGTTGCTCAGGGTGCAGAAGCTAGAGACGTTGTTGGGCTTGAAGCCAAGGTGGTGGATGGATGCTCATGCCCTTGAGTACTATGAACCATAATGTATCTTGTTTGGAATAATGTATGGATGTTTCTCACCTATAAGTATAGAATCTAATATTGATAGATGGAAACAATCTAATTTGAGAAGGCAGATGAGCGGACTTGCTCTTGCTTGTGTGTGTATCAGGGGACTTCCATTTCTGGAACTTTCTTTTTCAGAACCCCAGAGTTCTCCAGGGGGTTCCAGAGATCTCTGGGATGCTCCCATGCCTTCTGGGAAGTACTGCATAGTCATTCCCATGCCTCTGCCACCCATGCTAATGTGCTGTGCCATGGCAAAGGAATTCCTAGACTTGTTCTCTTTGGATTTTCCTCTGCTAGGTGATTAGTTATATTTCTGTCGTACTGTACTGTTCTAATAAACTTTGGATTTCCATCTGCCAGTTGTGTGACTTAGCTGCAACCTCTGAAGGCTGCCCTTACAGCAGAACAAGCCTCCTAATCCTAGTCTAAAAGCCCCCTATAGCTGCCAAACTTCTTCCAGCTCCTATTTGTTGCTTCTCTACTGGGCTTAAGCACTGACACTATATATGTCTCAGCCAGCCGCTTCAGAAGCTCTCTTGGATGCTACAGCCTCTGGCAAGGAAGCCTAGACCCACTTGCTCCATCTAGAAATGCAAGTGCAATGTACTCAAGCCTCTCTTATTCAGCACACTGCCAAACTCACCCACCTCTGCCAAACTACCAAAACCATCTCCGACTCCCTCTGCATGCTCCTCAACTGCCTTGCTCCAGTAGCAGCTGACCCTCTGCCACCTACCCTGCCAGTGCAATGCCCTTGCACTATGCAATCCTCTCTCTTGGCATGGGAGCACTTCAACATCCCGTGCCTAGCAATTTCTGACATGTACAATGGTGACCGTGTGTCTGGGGAACGTTTCCTCCAATCCTGCGTCACCTACATCCAACTCTGCAGCAACATCTTTGTCTCCAATGAGCTGAAGATTGTATGGGTCTTGTCTTATATGAAATCAGAATGGGCGGCCACTGTAAGGGAAATGCTTGACATCTGCAGAACTCCTTCCACAGAGTCGGCAATGCAAGGGGTGAGCAAGAGTCGAGCAAGCACAGAGGTGGGCAAGAGTCAGGCAAGAAGCAAGCAAGGCTAACAGAGGGTCAGACGGCGCTAGATAAGCTTATGGTTGGTTCAGTGGATAGGCCAAAAGAACACTGCTATTATTTAGCCTAGGGATATTCTATCCCATAGGCTGCCTATATATACTACATTGGTGGCTGTGCTATTACTAATACTGTTTACTAATTGGGCCCCAGTATGTAGAGGAGTATGACTAACAATAATCAATGCTGAGTAAGGTCCAGGCATATGACTCATCAAGGCTAACTACTACAAGATAGAAGAGGAAAGGGTGGGCCAAGCAGCTGGTCGGATCTGCTAGGAATAGGCATATTGTTGGACTAAGCTCGGAATAGGCTTGGACACAGTCCAGAGACTGGTCCCTTGACAGCCACCTATGATGTGGTGAGGGTCTTCTGGTGCCCTGGTGGCATTGAAAGCTTTGCAGACTGGGCCAAGTTTGAACAGGAGTTCCAAGACAAGTTCTTCTCCTGGAACCCAGCCAAAACCACTGTGCTAGTCCTGCAAGACAGGGATCAGTATAGCCAAGAGAAACAATCCCTGGATGAGTACATCAACTCGTTCTGCGAATCAGGTCCTATCATGGTACTGGGTGGCTTGAAAGCAGGGGCACATGAAGCTCAAGTGGGATCTTTGCAAGGCTGCAACTCCTGTTTCCTCTTTGCACCTCCCCATTTTGCTCCCCTGTCTACCAACCACCCTGCTCCCGGCACCCCCCATGCTGCTCCTGAGCACCTCAATGGACGTGGACACTTCCTGGCAGCACACACCTCTCTTGTTCTCATGCTGATGCTGTAGCACACAGGGCCACTTCACCCATCACTGCTCCTAGGGCCTGGAGGTCCACTATCTGTCCCTGGAGAAGTAGGAAGAGCTGCTCCTGCAACTCCTGGCAGCCTGCAACGTGGCCGGAATCCCTTCTCCAAATGCTCCTGCCCCAGAGAGTGCGCACAAGGCCCCTCTCATTGCTGGAGAGTCAGAAGAGTCACAGGAGGGTTTTTAAAGACACAACGGGTGAAAAATACGCTTCGGTTGCCTAGTGCTAACCAGTTCATATGTCAGATAAAGCTGAAAATAGCATGGCACTCAACGGCCATCAAAATAGATTAGATTAATACTATCTAATCTTGGATCAAGATCTGAATACCAAAATCAGTCTAAATTAAGGATTGATAGAATCAATCCAAGATCCCAGATCATGATCTGCAATCAGCGCATCAGAATCATCAAAATTTTGTGACTTTCCTTCCTGGAGCCCTACAGCACTCAATTATAGTGCTATCCTGCCCCCCTGGGTAGTCCCGGAGGCCCCAAAACCATGCAAATACAACAGAAGGACCCTTAGTGGGTTTCAGATGGTGGAAACGCAGAAACCAGAGACCAAAAATAGCCTGAAACTGGCTGCTGGAGCAAAAACTTTCAATTCAGTAAATTTTATTGAATTGACCCCTGGCTGGCTCGATCTTAACCAGCACCTGGACCAATAAGAGGTCTGGGGACATGCCAATCATGCGTGGTCCATGCACAGGGAAAGGGGTATAAATAGGACAAGGAGGAGGGGACCCAGGCAAGGAAATACCTGTGCAGCTCAGAGTCCCCAGGGAGTGTGACTACTTAGGCCTATCATTTAGTTGACTTTACTAGGGTGGCTCTTTGATATCTTTTTAGAGATCATTTATATTGTGAACTGCTTCAGTTCATTATAATCATAAAATAAAACTACAAAAATGAAACAAAGTCAAGTATAGCTTAGCCTTACGGTCACACCAACAGAACCAGATCGATAGTCGATTCTAGTACTGTTCTGAGGCTGCTGCTCACTGGTCGTACGCTGGTAAGGGTACGACATGGTAATACGAAAATGTCGGAAATGTCGACATGTCAGTGGGAAAAAACACACTAAATTCCCCCATCATCAGGTTACATAACCTGATCCGACCGCCAACTCCACATCACAATCCGCATTATTTCATCAAATAGATCAATCTCCATCTTATCTATCCAGAACAACCGTGATCCGAGCTCCGACTGATCCGGCCTACATCTTATCACTGCCATCAGTCTAAGCACGTGAGCGCTTAGCAAGCTGATTTGGGCGCTTCACACCCTGCAGTTCTAAGTACCGATCCAACGCTGCCAACTTGGCACATGTGTGATACGACTCCCATGTCGTATCACCCGCACTCCATCGTACCTCGAATTTAAGGTGCATTCCTCCCTGCCACCGATGGCCCAGGATGTCCTCAATGAACCATTCCTGTTCGTCACTGGCACCAAAATCATATGGCTCGGGCGTCACCTGATTAGGGAACATAGCATCATCGTTTGCATTATATCACCTAAGTAACAATACATGAAACTTCGGCACAATCCGACGTGCTTGCAGAGCTGCAGGCAGCTCCAGAACATAGTTCAATGTGCTTGGTTCCGCGACCAAGACTCTGTATGGTCCAATGAATTTTGGACACAACTTCCTCGCTCTTCCTTTCGGAAGATTCAAGTTTTCCGTTGACAGATATACTAACGTCCCAGGCGTTAGCTCTGGTTCCTCACTCCATCTATCATTTGCATGGCATGCCTGTATAACACGTGCAGCAATAATAGCGTTGTGTGCATTGGCTAGATTCTCCAATGCTTGCCGTGCAAAGTCCTTCACCCCCTTGTGAACAACTCCGTCCATCCTTAGTTCGTGCAGCATGGAGGGCATGTACCCTCCATTGAGCTTGAACGGCGCATATTTCGTGGTCTCTGACACACTTGCATTGATCGCAAACTCAGTTAGCGGTATCCTATCTACCCAGTTGCGTTGGTCCAGTCGGACCACCGTACGAAAGATCTGGGCAATACTTCTATTTGCTCGCTCTGTCTGTCCATCCGTCTGCGGATGAAACGATGTAGACATGAGCAACTTAGCTCCCAAGAGCTTGTGAAGTTCTCGCCACCAGTGAGACGTGAACTTTGCGTCTCAATCGCTCACGATTGAACTTGGAAGGCCATGTAGCCTTACAATCTCCTTCAAGTAAATCCAGGATAATGCAGACGCAGTAATGGTTGTGTGCACCGGTATCAAGTGCATAATACTGGTTATTTGGCAAATAACCACCCAAAGGTAGTTATAACCTTTGGACTTGGGGAATGGACCAACAAAGTCCATTCCAATGGAGTCCCACGGCTTTGTCAGGATGGGCAAGGAATGCAACTTCCCTGCTGGCTTCCTATTGCTGGTCTTTGACCGCTGGCAGACCTTGCAGGTCTGGCAGAACTGCATCACTTCTTTCTGCATCTGAGGCCACCAGTACCATTGCCTCAGGTATTCCAGTGTTTTGTTGGTTCCAAAGTGACCAACAACCTCATGCGCTTGAGTGACGACCTGCGTGATTAATGTTCGGTCACGTGGTAAGCACACCACGTCGTGCCCTCAAACATTCGTTATCCGGACCAGTTCTTTCTCATCCATGCTGAAGCGTGGGTGGGCATTTATGTTCTGCCAGATTTCTGTGTAGAACGCATCGCGGCTATAGTCCCTCAGTACCTTCTGTAGGTACTCATCGGTTTGAGGACCAGGAGGGTTACAATACTCTACTGTAGGCAATAACGCGTCAGCGAGCGTAATGTCGTGGCTATACGGTCCACAACTGCTCCCAGTCTCGCCCTGGCATGGCATTGTCGCCTCCTTTGGCTGAGCCTGCTCTAATTGCTCAGCTTCTATGTCTCGCTCCTCTTGCCGCTCCTGCAGTCGTCGACTGCGTTGCAGCTCAGTTGCTTGCATAGCACGAAGCTTGACCACATGCTCCTTCACCTCTTTGTAGCAATGGTACGGAAGATCATTGTCCTGAGGATCAATATGGATATCCGCATCAACATACTCATGCGTATCATGGTGTTCTCCAACTCTATCGCTCTCGAAATACCTCGAGAGACAGTCCGCTACTTTGTTCAGTTTGCCTTTGACATATGTGATGTCAAAGTTGTAGCGAGACATATAGTCAATCCACCAGCGTTGCCAAGGGGACAACGTTGCTTGAGTCTTGAAGAACTCAAGTGCTTTATGGTCTGTAATGATGTGGATCTT
>QLOM01004775.1:0-17797 GCA_003313785.1 Termitomyces sp. MG148 | reverse complement strand
TAGTAGCATGTGCCTATGATACTCCTATGTCAGGTAGGGACATGGAAGACTCACGTAGGACTACCGAGCAGCTTGTCCCCACAGATGGCTGGTATTAATCAATTAGGGTATAAAAAATTGAGGTATGAAAGATTAAACTATAAAAACTTAAGCTATGAGAAAAATTCTCTCAGCCATTTTCAATACAGAATACTGACAGTACAACCTACCAAGCGCCAAGTAAGATGGTTTTGACAGGTTGTGAGTATGAAAGATTTAGAAAATCATCGACAAGTGACAGTTGTTGCATCCAGCTTGGTTATTGCGGCATGAAATGACAAGGTTGAGCAAGGGACATGATTTAACGTGACAATTACAAGAATTGATTATTTTTGTGAAGCAATGAATTGTTGATAAGCCTCTGGCTGAGCTCAGCGCACTGGCGTTATTTTTAGTGACTTATATTTTGCAGCTAGCAGAGATTGAACTCAGGCTACAGAACACAACATGTGGAATCACAAGACTTAGCGACCACCTAATTTGGCAATCACCTGCCACTCACCTGACTTCAGCCTGGCCCCCTTTCAGGTCTCTGATCAGTGATGACTGATGCCATGGCCTTTAGCGATGCTTATCAAAACCCAGTGCTTCTCAAAGATCCAATGTCAGATCACTTTAGCGACGCTTATGGCTTATCCAATGCTTAGCAACTTACTTGAGACAGGCCCCTTGATAGTTTCAGGCCTTAGCAACAGTCCTTGCGCATTTGGCCTCTTTTACTGCTAGGATGTTGAGTTAGCGCTTACTGACTTGACAGATGCCGTCGCTTAGTGACTTTCACGTTCCATTGTACTTGCCATCATTTTTCTTGATTGATTAATTAGTGACTTTTTAGTTTAATTAATACAGTGATACGATGCTGTACAGCATTCAGAGACAGAACATGCACCAGAAGTCAAAATAAACATTTAATATACAGGCTGAAAACTGTAAGCCTCCTGGTAGCAGTCTCTACAAAGTATATTCCCAAAAACACCCCAATAAATACACAGGAAGTACAGCAGAAGGACAAGGGATCAGCTCAGAGTCATCAAATCAATAATAGTCAGTCACTGTAATGGAGAGGAGAAGCATGAGGGCTGGCAGAGGCAACAAAATTGGGATCAGATTGTGATGATCTGTATCAAAGAAGCAGATCTACTACTACCTGATTTGGCATGGCTAAATGGAGGAAGAAGGAAGAAGCATGGAATGCAGGGAAGGAATAAAAGGGGAAAAAGAAAATTTATGAATGGAAGCCAGACAAAAGGGGCAGGAGCAAATGGGGCAGAGGCAAATTGGGAAAGAAAAGCTAAGAATAGCAAAGAAGAATGATAGTTTCTGGAACTGACTGGTAGCACCAAGACAATGGCCAAAAAGGAAATAGTAGAAGCAAATAGGATCAGTGGAAGTAGGAATGGAATAGTGGAAGCAAATAGAATCAGTGGAAGTAGGAATGGAATGGTGGAAGATGAATGATGGCACCCAAAATAGGAAGAACAATTCAAATAATGGGTTGACAAATGGGCTTGGTAGTCAGGTGACAAGGTGGTCTGTGCACTGTAGGAAAAGTATAAATAGGCTAGGTAAATTAGAGAAGAATCAGGCAATTAATAGGCAAAAGCTCAGTGGTTCCCAGGAAGTGTATCACTTAGGCTAGAGTTTGTTAAAAACCTCAGAGGCTATTGATAGGCAAAGGCTCAGTAGTTTCCAGAGAGTGAATCACTTAGGCTGGAGTTTGTTGAGAACCTCTACCTTTCAAAGTATTATATATTTTGAAAAGTAACCCTTAAAACACCAAGTTTAGCATCAAGCAACAGTGTGGATTTGCAGTAACTTTCTAAGACTTCAAGAAAGCCCCAGAACTATCTGTAATACTCTAATCAAGTACTACAACAGCAACTTAGCGCCTATAAATACTGTACATATTTTGTCTGAGCCAGCATTGAATTGCACACCCCACAGTTCAGATCACATTTCAGCGCATTCTAAGTCTTCAGAGTCACTAAGTAATACAGTTTTGCCGATTTCACCTTGCCAACTTTTGTTCTTACGGTGCCATATGGGCACATTGTTGCCAACGTTTACATTGCTAGAGTCCTTACTGACTTCTAGCTGTTAGGGGACTCCTCATTTCTCTCTTCTTTCACTCCTTATTCCTTTGTCCTTCCTCTATTTATTTTCTTATTTCTGCTGTCACTCTTTTACTTTACTGCTTCTATTCTTTCAACACTATCTATTAGTACTATTTTCAGCCCTTGAGGTGCTCTGGTGCTTTGGTTATCATTCAAACAAGTGTAGCCAACACTTCCAGAGGCTTAGTCATCTCAAGGCTAGCCTTCAAATTACTAAGCAAGTCACATGAGACATGTGCATGACCTCTGGCAATGGCAATTTCTGAGTTTTTGATTATTTTCAGAGATTTTTCTTTTTTAGATTATAAATTTTATTGTGGCTTTTGTCATGCTATACAGTTACTTCCCATGCTTCTGGAGCCTTGGAAGCATCACTCCTGGCATAGAAAATCCCTAGACTTGTTCTCTCTGGATTTCCCTCTGCTAGGTGAGTAGTTATGATTGTATTACCTATATATATTTTGGATTTCCCTCTGCCAGCCGTGTGACTGAGCCATAGCCTCCAGAGGTCACCCTTACACTAAGCAACCTCTTAATTTCTCTAAGTCCAATCCCACTAAAAAGACTAGGCTTCTGGGACCCTGCCCAGGACTCTCTCAACACTAGCAACCGCTCAATGCTACTCATTCGTGAGGCGCTAAGTTTACCATCTACCAGGACAGTGCTTAGCGACTTTCGGGCATTATTATTGTTACTTGAAGGTCTGGTGACTACTGCCACAGAAAGCGAGGCATTTAATGGTGATTACATCATAACTCAAGAAGGGACAAGTCAAGGCTTTGAGCGCCAGCATGGTGAGCTGAGAAAGAGAGACGGACACAATTTGGGCAAGATCAATACACAGTTGCTATGTC
This sequence comes from Termitomyces sp. MG148, assembly GCA_003313785.1. Taxonomy (NCBI): domain Eukaryota; kingdom Fungi; phylum Basidiomycota; class Agaricomycetes; order Agaricales; family Lyophyllaceae; genus Termitomyces; species Termitomyces sp. MG148. The sequence continues at coordinate 14,790 of QLOM01004775.1, read as the reverse complement.
GCTGTCAAAGTTATATTAGCAGCTTGAGATGGCCAGTTTTGAGTCTGAGGAGGGTTGATACATGGCCCTTGATGGAACAGGTTGAACGTTTGATATAAAAAGTTGAAACTCAGCACAAATATTTATATTAACACTTGGATTCCACAACGCAAACAATGCGACGCCCTACCACCTGTAGCTACCACCAAATCCGCCTAATTAGACATGGAATATAGCCCATACTCTACGTCTAATTAGGCGTTGTTAGCTCAAATACACGCTTCTTTCAATAAAACACTCATAATTCAGGACTTAGTTTGAGCACACACTAGTCGGAGACCATTCCAAATGGTGCCAAGGGCATCAGTAATGCCATCAATGGCCATCAGCAACGTCAGCAGCTGACAGATCACGCACGTCGCGTTGGATGATAACGCCAACAACTGATCCCACCCCTTGCTTGTTGTCAGACACGACAAGCTCACATCCTCCACTCAAAAAAAAAAACACAACCAAGTTACACTTTGGTCACATGAGAGGTTGCAAGACTCAAATTCAAGTCCTATTGCTGCCTGTTGCATGCTGACCAGGGCCTAATGAGAACATCTCTTGTATTGATACAATATTTCTCACTAGCAACCAGACCTTCTGTGAGACAATATAACAATAAAACTAGGAATTTCAAGGGTGGCGGTTGTTTCCAATCCAGTACAGTATCTGCTAATGCCTTGTCAACATTTCAATCATTAGTTGAAAATGACTCAACAGCCGAAAAGGGCATCTGGGCTGAGGTTTTCTGTCTCACATTATCAGCTGGGCCATCAGAAAGATTCTGTAGGTTTGTCATGTAAAGCTTTGAAATGTGAATACATCCTTCTGTATTATGGGAACAAGGGCACAAACCTCATTAATTTCTACAAAAACATTCCTAAATTGACTAGCTAGGAGGATCATGTCTTGATTTGTGTGAAGGACCATAGATATCACATACCTATTGCAGCATTTTAATCCATGAGTTGCCACTTGGGTAGTGCCTTTAGGAAATTTTGAGCTTCTTCTGTTGCTTGACATTCTTTGGCCTTAATTTCCTTATGAGGTATCTTCATGTTGGAGGGGGTGCATTGCCAGCAGGACCATAAATTTTGAGCTCAACTAATGCTATCTTCAGAGTACATATCCACTTATTTTGCTGGCTTGCTGTGATTAGGATGAGTAATACATATATCAAGCCAAATTTGTTAAACCTTGACAGCATATCAGCTTTTCTTGGTTAGAGAAGTCTGTGTAATTTATCAGCATTAATTCAATGGAACAAACAAAACCTATTCTAACCCTTTACTGTTGAACGACATCAAAGGCAGGCTGATAACCACATTGCTTGGTTTTGATGAAGTCAAGCATCTTCTCACACAGTTTTCCCAGATCTTTGAAAGTGGTGGCGTAAACTCATGTTGAATGTGAATGTTTTTGACATCTGTGTTGACAATAAAAGGAGGAGTCAAATGGTGTATTTGAACTTACTTGTGGGCTATGGTGTATATTTTGTGCCTTATCTCTCAATACCCAATAAACAATTATTTGCTCATATTGTTGGTGTGATATCTCTCTAAAAAGCCAGAAATATGACAAGAAAATGAATGGACTGATATATCTATTTTTTCTGAAATTTTCAATGATGTTTGAGTGGAGGATGCGAGCTCGTCATGTCTGATGACAAGCAAGGAGCGGGTTCAGTTGTTGGCGTGATCTGTCAGCTGCTGATGTTGCCAAAGGCTGTTGATGGCATTACTGATGTCCTCAGCACCATTTGGAATGGTCTCTGACTAGTGCTCAAACCAAGTCCTGAATTATGGGTGTTTTATTGAAGGAAGCGTGTATTTGAGCTAACCTAACAACGCCTAATTAGATGTGGAGTATGGGCCATATTCCACGTCTAATTAGGCGGATTTAGTAGTAGCTACAGGTGGTTGGCCTGGCATTCAAGAGGAACAAATGAGTGACAAGGTGTGGTCTTTGAGTGAAGGGAGCAGTAATGTCACCAGAAGTTTTCTTCCTTGTGACAGCCACCTTCCACAGCTTTTGTTATGCGCTAACCCTCTGTTGGCTTGCAGCAAATATTTTTGTTCAATAGTAGTCTTGGGTCAAGCATGGTAACTATCATTGTAGATCCTAATAGAGAGGTTATGCCAGATTTCACATCAGAACAATTCATATTTACGAGAGAAGCAGTAAGACTTAGCAGAGAAGGAATGACCTCCGATCAAGCTGTGGAAATCTTGAAAACTTCCTGGAACGCAGATTTAGAATGTAAGAAAGCAGTATGGGAGGAAGAAAGAGAGGAAAAAGAGGCAGAAAGAGGGTCAAATAGACAAGGTCAAGGAGACAAGCAGAGAGTACAAGAAGAGGAGGAAACATTTCACTCCAGGCAATCGAGAGAAAGTTCCTTTAACAATGAGGAGGAGGAAGGTCTTAAATTTGTAGCAGGCAAGTCAGTACTCAATGTCATTGAATACCCCCCAGCATGCTTTGCTATCAATAAACTGAGGGAGCGGGAATACATTGAACTGAGCTATTTTACACCCAAAGGATGGGCTGAAGCAGCAAAAAGCAAGTCAGTAGCCTCTGGTAACGTTTTCACTCTAGCAAAGAAAGATGATATCCTAGCTTTAAAGCCCATGGTCAATTTTAAAGCAAAAGAAAAAGAAATCCAGGATGAGGACCTATTTTAGAATCAGCTGTGTATCACATTGACCAATTTTCTGAAGCATATTGTGCAGGAAAAGTGGCTGCACAGTATGACAAATGCAATGCACACTTTTATGTTCAGATTGACCAATCACAAGTTATGCAACAAAGAGGTGGATGGTCTTAAGGTGCTCATTCTGTATCAGGCTTGGGTACGCAGGGAATGGCACTGTCAGAGGACAAGTCCTTGGACTGTCCACTCTAGCCTTGCTTAGTCTGTGTTGACGTTGGCACCCACATCTAGCCACTATCCGGACTGCTTTGGCCCTATCCTGCTCCATCCCTGTCTTGGCATCAACACCTGGCAGGTCAGCTGGTCTTTGGACCCACTCTACTTGCTGGCAGGCCTTTATGCCATTGGCTGGCTTACTCATGCTGACTGTTGCTTATTCATTAGTGCTTAGTACATACCAGCCCTATTAGTCAATATACTGTAGTCATAGTGTATCCAATGTAGTATATAAGTAGGATTGGTGGATGGAACATCCCCAGTCCTAGCAATAGCATTGCTTCTGGGTCTACACATTAGCATAACTGTGAGCTCCTCAGTGACGACCTTGCCTTCTGCTCTCACCCTCCTGCTCCACCCCTTGTCGGTGGCCTGCCTTCTGTAAGAGCAATGCTTGACGTCTGTGGAACTCCTTCCACAGAGTTGGCGATGCAAGGGACAAGCAAGAGTCAAGCAAGCGCAGAGGCGGGCAAGAGTTGAGCAAGAGGTAAGCAAGGCTAACAGAGGATCGAACGATGCTAGATAAGCTTACAGTCGGTTCAGTGAATAGGCCAGAAGAACACTGCTATTGTTCAGCCTGGGGATATTCTATCCCACAGGCTGCCTATATATACTACATCGGTGGCTATGCTATTACTAATACTGTTTACTAATTGGGCCCTGGTATGTAAAGGAGTATGACTAACAATAATTGATGCTGAGTCAGGTCCAGGCATATGACTCATCAAGGCTGACTACTACAAGACGGAAGGGGAAAGGGTGGACCAAGTGGCCAGTTAGATCTGCTAGGAATAGGCATATTGTTGGACTAAGCTTGGAGTAGGGTTGGACGTGGTCTGGAGACTGGTTTCCTGACACCTTCTTGCCTGCCAGTTGCTTGTCACTGTGCTCGCTCAACACTCGTCCCACTTGGTGGTTGACTTGAGTGGTTGATGCATCTGCCTGGCTTTCCATGATAGAGCGTTCCCTTACAGGCACCGCCAAATCAAGAATCCACCCAAGGATGGAATCTTCAACATTGGTTTCATTGATGACAGAGTGCTGAAAATGCTTAAGAATCAGCTGTATGACATGAAAAAAAGCAGCATTATAGCAGGTCAGCTCACAGTGAAGTCCAAAGTAGCATTACTAACTTTATGAAAAATCAATTTTCATCATCTCATCCTCGTCCTGGCGCGTGGTCAAAATTGGATCCTGCTGATTAAAAAAATCATTTGGGCCACATCTTTGAATGCCCTGGGCTTTACGGCGGCACGTTGGCCTGCGATAAACGTTGCATGCTCATGATGATTTGTTCATCTGCATTACATGAATTTGACAAAACGTCAAATGGCTTTAATTGCATAATGGTGACTACTCACCTGCATTAACCTGATTTATTACTCTTGGCACAACCTGGCACTCTCACGGCGCTCAATTGCATTCCAAAATGCTAATGACATGCTATTGTGGGTTTGCTAGGGGGCAGCGCTGATAAGCCTCTGGCTGAACTCAGCGCACCAGCACTATTTTTAGCAACTTATATTGCAGCTAGCAGGGATTGAACTCAGGCTACAGGACGTGACACATGGAATCACAAGACTTAGCAACCACCTGACTTAGCAGTTATATGATGCTCTACTGGTCACATGGTGATCACAAGACTTGGCAACCATGGGACTTTAGCAACTACTTGACTTGCCAATCACCTGCTACTCACCTGACTTCAGCCCAGCCCCCTTCCAGGTCCCCGATCAGTGATAACCAATGCCAGGGCCTTTAGCAATGCCTATCAAAACCCAGTGCTTCTCAAAGATCCAGCGTCAGATCACTTTAGCAATGCTTAGCAACAGGCCCCTTGATAGTTTCAGATATTAGCAATGCTTATAGCTTATCCGACGCTTAGCAACTTACTTGAGACAAGTCCCCTTGATGGTTTCAGGCCTTAGCGACAGTTCCCATGCATTTGGCCTCTTTCACTGCTAGAATGTTGAGTTAACACTTGCTGACTTGACAAACGCCGTTGCCTAGCGACTTTCACGTTCCATTGTACTTGTCACCATTTTTCTTGATTAATTAATTAGCAACTATTTAGTTTAATTAACACAGCAACTTAGCACCTATAAACACTGTACATATTTTGTCTTAGCCATCATTGAATCATACGCCCCACAGTTCAGATCTTATTTCAGCGCATTCTAAAGTCCTCAGAGTCACTAAGTGATACAGTCTTGCCGACTTCACCTCACCAACTTTGTTTACCAACTTTTGTCTTACAGTGCCATATGGGATTGTCACCAATGTTTACGTTGCTAGAGTCCTTACCGACTTCTAGCACCCTAGCGCCTTGCAGGCTTTTGGCTTAAATCGCTAAGCAACCAGTTTATTTCTCTAAGTTCAAATCCCACTAAAAAGACTAGGCTTCTGGGACCCTGCCTGGGACTCTCTCAACACTAGCAACTGCCTGATGCTACTCATTCATGAGGCGCTAAGTTTACCATCTACCAGGACAGTGCTTAGCGACTTTTGGGTGTCATCAGCGCTCGAACATCTGCTGCTTAATATGTGCTATCTGCACAAAACAGATTTAGTCGCAATGAGAACAGAGTTGTCTGCAACCTCAGGATCATCCAGCAGCAAAAGAAAGCGCTCTCTGTCAATAGAACAGAGCAAGGACCTAAGGGCCAAGAAAGGCAAAAAGAGTGAACAGTTTTTTCACTCATGCACAGGCTCAGCGACCAACGCTGGCAATTTGTCCAATGCCACCTGTGCAGTGTGTCTTGGCTGCTACACACACAACATCTGGCACTGCTCTGCACGCAATCTGTGGAATGAGAAGACAGCATACGTCAGACGCAGCCCACACAACCGCTTCATCAACCCTGAAGGGAAGGAATTATGCACTGACTGGCAAAAACCAAAGGGCTGCAGAGTCATGTCCTACAATCACAAACACAAATGTTCAGGATGCGGCAAAAAGGATCACGGAGCTCAAGGATGTGCTCTTGCACAACAAATTTGAGTTTGTAACCCCCTACAAATGTGATGTCTGGCACAAACAAATTGTCAGAGCAGGGATTGAGAGCCAGTTTTCTACCCTTGCCTGGGATTTACAATTCAGGCTTGATGCAGGAATCCCACGCATTCTTAAAACATTTACACCTGAAAACCATGAGTCAGTGGAGGAGCTCTCTGGAAAGTTTGATGAAATCATTGAGGCTGAATTCCAGAAAGGCAAGTACCTGGGACCATTCTCAAGAGCTCAAGTGGAGAACATCATTGGGCTTTTCCAATTGTCTCCACTCAGCATTATTCCCAAGCCTGACAAGCTAGGCAAATACAGAATTGTCCAAAATTTATTGTACCCATACACACCTCAGGAGCATCTTGACACTGTTCATTCAGTTAACAGCGCTGTTGACTCAACACTCTTTCCTTGTACCTGGGGCACCTTTGATGCTGTATATTTACTCATTGCCAGGCTACCACCAGGCTCCCAAGCAGCAATTTGTGACGTTAAGGAGGCTTATCACACCATGCCCATCAGACCAGACCAGTGGCCAGCAATGTCGAAGTATGTGCCAATTGACCTCATCGTATGGTCATTGCTTTGTCAGGATAGATGTACGTTTCTTTTTATACTTTAAACATTTTGTCATAGTGAGACTCGTATTACTCACCTATGTCTCACTGATAAGAAAAGGGGTATATAGTAACGTCGAATCCTGGAGTTCACATCATTCTTGATTTGTGAACTCTAGGTGAGCATACTTACTTTAATTGTATTTATAAATTACTCAATACATCATTCTTGATTCGTGAACTCCAGGCAATAAGATATTTCATACTCGTCTAATACAAATTCTATTCTGCGCTATGCTTTGTCAGGTTATGGGCCCTGATGTCAGCAATATGACTTCCGATACCTTACAGTTTGCAAAGTTCAATGGCACCAACTATTACGTTTGGTCGGATAATATGAAAGCCGCTCTTCAGGCTAAGTCCTTGTGGGGCATTGCATCCAGTCGTGAATTATGCCCACCAAAGCCACCAAGCAAGTATCCTGGCCTATTGGTTTCACCCGAAGCCACTCAGAGCACTTCCTCTGATTCTGTCAAGAAGGAAGAGCAGGAATTACTCGATGTCCTTCAATCGAAGGAATACTTATCTTGGGAACAGGCTTGTGACAAGTATGAACGTTGGCTCAATCGAGATGATGCCGCCATGGGTCTCATACACAATGCTATCAAATATACTCAGTGTGACTCCATCATTGGCCTAGAGAGTTCTGTCAAAGTTTGGAAACATCTTTGTCAGAATTAGAATTATGTCAAGCAGCAGAGTGGGGTAAACATCCATTATTATTATCAGCAGCTCTATGCAAAGCGCTGGGATGGACATACCTCTATATCTGATCACATAGGTGTTTACCTCAATATTTGTCAACGATTCCTCAAAGCCAATCACAAGGTCGATGACATCACTATTGTTAATGCCATTCTACTTTTGTTGCCTCATACACCTACCTGGGAAGTTGTCAAGCAAAATTTACTTTATCAAGGGACTGCGCTTACATTGGACACTGTCACCACTGAGTTACTGCTTGTTTACGAGAGAACTCAACATGAAGACAATTCCTCATCCAAAACCTTGGCCTTCGCATCCAAGAATGAAAACTTCTCCAGTGGGAGTAAAGATAATTCGAAGTCAACGAAGAAGAAGTCCAAGTTCAAGAGAGAGCCGAAGCCCGACGATATTTGCCACAACTGTGGAGATAAAGGACATTGGAGTCCTAGATGCCCTAAACCCAAAAAGTCCAAGAATGCCGGCAATGCTAATATAACCATTGCTGAACCAAAAAATCAGACTTGCAAAGTGGGAAAGGTTTTAATGGCAACAAACGATGGAATGCCCTCCGGTTTACTTCTCGATAGCGCCGCAACTTGTCATATGATTGCTGATTGATCATACTTCACCAAATATCAAGAAGTCATCAATCAACACATATCGGTTGGTGGGTTCAATGAATTGGCTGTTGTTGGCAGGGGCACTATTCAGTTCAAGACAAACGTATTGAGTGGAATCAATGACGTACTCTTGCATGATGCGTTGCACATTCCAAATCTTGGTGTGAATCTAGTCAGCTTAGGTTCACTGCAACGAGCCAGTGCTACAATCAAAGGACTTTTGTAAGGCCTCAGTCTTGCTTGGAATGGAGAAGATTTCTTGCATGCAAACCTTATAGGTTCTTACAGAACCCTCTATCGAATCAAAGAAGTAAACCTTAGTCAGATCGACAACCAGGTGGCGTACATGGCTAGTGAGTCCACAATGCGTTTATAGCACCGTCAACTGGGTCACATTAGCCTGCGGACTATCAAGTCAATGCTGGATCGAGAATTAGTAACCGGACTTGAAATCAAGTCACCTCGCGTGTTCAATTGACTATGCAGCAGCTGCATTCAAGGAAAGTCCGTCAGGCCTCCTCTCCCTCAAACCAGCAACACTAAATACGACAAGAATGAGCTCCTTGTCATCGACATGACTGGACCTATGGCTACACCCACCTAGGATGGTTACAACTACGCATTGGTCGTAATCGAGGCCAGTTGTTGGTATCCTGTTGGTAGGCTCTTGAAGCATAAAGAAGACGCTGGCAACAAAGTTTGTGACATTGTTGCTCAATTCGAACGTCAAGGCGGTAAATTCGTTAAGATCATCAGAACCAATAACGGTACCGAGTTCGTTAACAACATGATGAACAAGTTTTGCTCAAGGAACGGCATTAAACACGAGACTATGAATCCTTATCGTCCTGAACAAAATGGCATTGCAGAGCGCGCAATTGCTGTTTTCATGGAGATGACTTGTAGTATGCTCCATGGCACGAGAATGGACCTACATTATTGGGGCGAAGCTTTCTTGTATGCCGTATATCTTCGATCAATTTCGCCCACGTCAGCACTACAAGAAAAAATTCCCTACAGTGAATGGTTCAACCATAAACCAGATATTTCACACTTACGGATTTTTGGTTCTCTTGGTTGGGCTCATGTCCCCAAAGAAGTTCAACATGGGAAGCTCGAGTCACAGGCTGTGAGAGTGCGAATGCTCGGGTGGTGGGCAGGAGAAACAAAAGGTTATAGATTGGAGGACCTTGAAAATGGAAAGTTAATCACTTCTAGAGATGCTCAATTTCATGAAGACGACACACCTAGTGAATTGGCTCAAGTCAAAGTTGGACTTACTCGATCAACTCCTGAAGAAGTCAATAATTTGATAGATGCCGCCATCCTCTCCGAAACAGAATTATCTCGCCAGATATCCATTCCTCCACTTGAAGCCAAAGTAGCGACTACATTGCATGAACCAGATGACAATTGAGAACCATCAACAGAATCCTCTATTGATGAAGAATTGCAATATCCTACACCATCTCGGCCTGTTACTCCGACACATGCTCAATCTACTATTGTAGTTCCTCAAGCTCCACGAAAAACAAGTAAATGGAACAACTTGCCCAAACGCAACCCCTCATCTCACAAACGTCGGTTACCCAAAAGATATTGCAAAGACGAACCTGTGAGTACTATCAATAATCATGCTGCTTTTATAGCCGTTTTGGGTCCTACCATTCATGATGCCCTGAACTCAGCGGAGTCCAGTGGATGGAAGGACGCCATCCAATATGAATACAATCAACTTGTTTGGAAAAGGGTATTCAAAGAAGTAGACAACTTACCTGATGGAAAGGAAGCAATTGGCAGCAAGATTGTGCTCAAGGAGAAACTCAATGAACATGGGAACCATGTAAAATTTAAAGCTCGCATTGTTGCTCAAGGTTTCTCGCAAGTTCCCAGTGTTGACTTTGATGAAACCTTCTCCTCGGTCGTGAAATTTACCACTCTTTGTATATTTCTGGCACTTGCTGCCATCAATGATCTGGAGATTCATCAGATTGATGTCATTGGCGCTTACTTGGAAGGATATCTTGATGAAGACATTTACATGCATGCTCCAGATGGAATAGGCAAAAAGAAGTATTGGAGACTGCATAAGGCCATATACGGTCTTAAGCAAGCCAGAAGAAAGTGGAAGCAACGCCTACATGACGCGCTTGTCAAATTGGGATTCGAGCAGATTCACTCCGACGATTGTCTCTATATCTATCGATCTGGTGATGAAATAGTCTTGATTGTTCTGGTCTACGTCAATGACATGGTCATAGCTGGGAAAGATCTCTGTAAAGTTATTTCCTTCAAAGAGAATCTAGCAAATGACTTTGACATCACCAATCTAGGAGAAATTCAATACATCTTGGGTCTTCTAGTCACTCGGGATCGCGCAAATCACCTCATTTATCTAAATCAGACCTCCTACATCAATTCAATACTCGATCGCTTCCAGATGTCGTCTTGTACCCCTGTATCCACTCCTATTTCAACCAATCATAATTTAACTCGTGTTCAGACCCCTTGCTCTCATGAAGAAAAGAGTCTCTATGATCAATATGCTAAAGGCCTCAACTATTTGGCTTTCGTAGGATCACTACTCTACGCCACTCAAACCAGACCCAATATTCAATACGCCATCAGTCTAGTTGCTCAATTTGCTGCTAATCCAGCTATAGCTCATTTGGCCACCTGTAAACACATTCTCTGTTACTTAAAAGGCAGCAATGATCTCTCCCTCAAGCTTGGTGGAAAAATGAATGAAGGAATCAAATTAGTGGGCTGGAGTGACGCCAATTGGGCAGGTGATACTTGCGACAGGAAATCGATCAGCGGGTGGAGTTTTGACATCAATGGAAGTACTGTCTCGTGGTCCTCGAAAAAGCAATCGGTTGTTGCTACCTCCACTGTCGAAGCGGAGTATATCGCCTCTTCCAACGTGACTCGCGAAGCTATTTGGTTGCGTACTCTATTGTCAGAACTTGACTTCCCTCAAGTTACCGCGACCATCATTCACTCTGATAGTGCTGGAAGTATCGCGTTATCCAACAATCCTGTGTCACACTCTCGGGCCAAACATATCGACATCCGATATCACTTTATACATGATCATATTACACGCGGAAATATCAAGTTACAATATATTTCAACCAAAAACATGATAGCCGACGTCTTAACAAAAGCTTTACCACGCAACGCATTTATTAAATATCAAAACGAACTTGGAATTGTCGACTCTCGGTCATTGTCGAGTGGGAGTGTCGAAGTATGCGCCAATTGACCTCATCGTATGGTCATTGCTTTGTCAGGATAGACGTACGTTTCTTTTTATACTTTAAACATTTTGTCATAGTGAGACTCATATTACTCACCTATGTCTCACTGATAAGAAAAGGGGTATATAGTAACGTCGAATCCTGGAGTTCACATCATTCTTGATTCGTGAACTCCAGGTGAGCATACTTACTTTAATTGTACTTATAAATTACTCAATACATCATTCTTGATTCGTGAACTCCAGGCAATAAGATATTTCGTACTCGTCTAATACAAATTCTATTCTGCGCTATGCTTCATCAAGGAATTGTTGTCAGACTGCGGAAAGAAGACCAGTTTGCAATTGATACAATGGATTGTTTTGGCTTAGGGTCTGGCTGTGGCTGTTACAGAGTTGTGGGAGATGCCGGAGCCCAAATCATCAGAGCAAATGGGATGGGGCCTCTGTCTAAGTGAGTTGATGACCATATCTTCTTTTGAATTCGTAGGGAGTTTTTGGAAAGTTACAACTCAGCAAGAAAACAATGGGGAAGTGAAATACAAGCCAGAGGAGGCCAAACACACAAAGGAGGAAGAATATGGTACCAAGGTAGCAAGAACAATGATGATAAGGTTGATGAATATGACAAAGACATGTCCACCACTATCATGGATCTTTCAATGCACTCACTCAGATCAGAGGAGGATAAGCTATATACTTATGCATTTCAAGACATTGACAAACTGTCTGAGCAATTGGGCATTCCATGGGAAAAATCAAAAGACATTCCATTCAGCGAGGGTGTCCCATACATTGGCTTCTACTGGGACATCCACTCACAGCATGTCAGCATTCCAGAAGAAAAAAGAAGTTGTTATCAGCAAGCAATTGCTGAATGGGAAAAGTCTAGGTCTCACACGTTGGAATAAGCCCAGCGGCTACATGGAAAGCTTCTTCATGCATGTCTGGTGGTACCAAGGGGAAGAGTGTTTCTCACTAGCCTGGAAGCCTTTATGGAGCTCTTTCGTGATCGTCCTTTCATGCCGAGAACACCACCAAGGCGCACTGCTGATGACCTGTGCTGGTGGAAGCAAGTATTATCTCAGCCAATGGCGGGACCAATACTGGAACCAGAACCACTCACAGATATCCAAGCTTACTCAGATGCTAGCTCTTCCACAGGCATTGGGGTTGTCATGGGGGATAAATGGAGAGCATGGAGGTTGGTGCCAGGGTGGAAAGGCCAGAGCAGAGACATTGGTTGGGCAGAAGCAGTTGGGTTTCTCTTCCTGGTGTCATCAATCACCAAATCTAGCAGCAGGAGAAAAAGATTCAAAGTTTTTGGGGACAACAAAGGGGTTGTCGAAGGATGGTGGGTTGGACATAGTAGGAATGTTGCAGTCAACAAAGTCTTCAAGCTCACACATGACATTTGCAAGCACTTTGGCATCGAAGTATCAACTAGATATGTTCAGAGCGAGTCTAACCCGGCCGATGGCCTGTCGAGAGGAGTCTACCCCCCAAGAGAGCTACTCTTACCCAAAGTCAAAATACCTAGACAGCTGGAAAAATTCATTGTTGACTTCGACTGCTCAACAATCAAGGGCAACTCAAAAAATAGCATTCAGCAAGCAACAAAGGCAGAGCCACTTAAGGTACATGACACCAACACCTCTCACATGCAGATGCCAATACACAGCAGACAGAGCAATGGTTCGAGAGCGCCCAAGTCTGGAATGATGCGTGATCACTTCAATGCAGAAATAACCCCAGCAGGAAAAAGAGCCAAGCACAACCCAATGCCTTACCCCCACGGCCTGTCTCCAGTCAAATCAACTCTGAGACCTCATGTTTTAGCACACGATAGGTTGAGACTATGGAAACCAGCTCCTGCAGAGACTGACAACTTGAGCAACTTGAATGTGCAAGCAATAACAGAAGAGGATGAGAAAAGGGTCTTTGAGGTGCTAAACAAAGCCTGGGCAGACTCAACCAAAGTAACCTATGGAACGGGTCTTCTTCTATTCCACGTCTTCTGCGACTTCCGAAGTATACCAGAAAAAGCTCGTGCCCCAGTGACACATGACGTACTCGAGGCTTTCGTGGCAACAGTGGCCAGGGCTTACTCAAAATCTGCGATAGAAAACTTCTTAGCCGGAATCAGAGCATGGCACCTGCTACATGACATCGCGTGGAGTGTTAATGAAAGCCGAATGCAAGCATTAGCAAAAGCAGCAGAAAGGCTCACCCCTGCATTGTCAAAGAAAAAGAAAAGAAAGTCATGCACTCCTGCTTTCTTAGTCGCCATGCATGAACATTTAGGCATGGCTGAGGAACACCCAGACCCGCTCAAAGTAGCCGTGTTTGCCTGTGTCACGACGTGCTTTTACAGCGCCGCGAGATTAGGAGAATTCACCCTGCCAACACTGTCATCCTTTGACCCTCTAGTGCATGTAAAACCCAGAGATGTCACCCAGACCACAAACTGAGTGGGTCTCCAGACAACAGCTTTCCACTTACCAAGGACCAAAACGGCTGTGCACGGCGAGACAGTGTCGTGGGCGGCACAATCAGATTGCTCTGATCCTCAGGAAGCCCTACGCAGACACATGGTAGTAAATGATCCACCCGCAGATGGCCCACTTTTCGCATACAGAAACAAAAAGGGAAAGTCATGTCCTCTGACCAAAAAAAAATGTCTGGAAGTACTCACGAAAACTGCCAAAGCAGCCAGCCTAGAACCACTGCAGGGTCATGGAATCAGAATAGGAGCCACATTAGAGTATCTTCTGAGAGGCGTTCCTTTCGAAGCCATGAAGGCAATCGGGAGGTGGTCCAGCGATGCTTTTTACGGCTATCTCTCCAAACACGAACAGATTTTGGCACCCTACTTGCAGGCCATACCATCTCTGCATGAGTCTGTCATCAAGTTGACTCTTGCCTTCAGGAAATAACGTGATATTTAGTGAGCTTGATGCTTGATTCACAAAAGGAGTCACACTAATCAAGGGGTATCGCAATATTTAGTACGCGATGCGTCGTGAACTCCTGTCCTCGAAGGGGAATCGCGGCTGATTTTTTCTGTTGCTCTTTGTCATCACGCATCTTGTCAGCCCTCACTGAAGGTCGGAGTACCACACGGTGGTCCTCACCCATCTTCCCTGTTTGTAGCTTATAATAGTCTTGTCAACGTACTTTGAAAATGTGTATTAATTGTCTAGTCAGTCCACGCGCCGAAGTCAAAGATGCGCCCTACATGCCTACTGAAAAAAAAGTTCCTACTCTGTATATAATCTAGATACACGAATATCCATTACAGGACGGGTAAGTCCGAATAACTAGGAGGCGGTTGTTCGTCATGCAACTGACGCTCAAGTTCCTGTCGCTGGGCCTCGAGTTGAAGAATACGTCGGCTGAGAGCTTCTATTTTATGCTCTAGAACTCCGCTCTCACAGGAAGCATCAGACGTGGCGTTGTGAGTACTATCACGTTGATATATCCTCTCCACTTCGGTTCGTAGTTGATCACGCTGTCGTCGAACAGCTTCTCTTTCGTCATTGATCTGTGCAAGCTTGTCTGCGCAAATTATGTTATCGGCATTGCTTTGGCAGAAGTAAATAATACTGACTGTTTTTGTCCAGTGGTTGAAC
>QLOM01004755.1:0-17062 GCA_003313785.1 Termitomyces sp. MG148 | reverse complement strand
AAAAGTAGCCGTCCCACGATAGATCGTGAACTGAACGTAAATTGATCCCATCTGGAGGAAAGGGGGTAGTTTTATGTGCGTGTGCACCTTCTGTAATAGCGCTGGGAAACGAAATCACCAAGAATGGTTGCAATTGAGATTTCATGCAGTTTCCTCGGAAATGCCAGTGACATCCTTGTTAAAGCAAAGGATGATGGTGAGATTCAAGCACCCGAGTGACGCATGGAACTCCTGATTCAAGGAGGTCGGAGTTTGACGGCGCTGCATATTTTCGCAAAGACGTCTTGTCATGGTTGATATCATATGTTTGTCTGTATTCTACAACTATACCTATTGATGACCCGGATATGAGAGAAGATTGATGACTTCGGCTTTTATCAATATTGAACAGATCCCTTGGAAATTTTGAGGGTGGGCTGGGTCAGGGTAGCGGATGGATATCAAAGCAGAATAACATCGTGAAAGAGGTCCATAGCACAGTTCGCGGGAGCCATGGTCACCTAGAGAAAGTTGCGACGAACGTATAAGACGTTATGCATTAGATATCGTCGATGCCTCTTGAAATATAACATATACCTACAAAAAGGTATTATAATCGAGAAAAGGAGTGGGGAAGAGTTTCGAGAAAGAATGAGATTGTACAGTGTTCATCCTGCCAACTTAGATAGAACGTAATTCCATATAGCATTTCATTCTTCCTCTCCCGCCTCCACCGCCTCCGACCGCCTCGCCTGTAACTTTTTTTCATACCGTCTTAACAACAGCCTCTCAACCCAACCACCGCTCGGAAACGCCTTCTCCCACTGATTATGCAGATGCACGCCAAACACCTTGCCCAGGACTTCATCCAGCCCTCCACCCTCTTCCAGTCCCAGTCCCATAGTCCACATGCCTGATTGATGGTCTGGCGTGAACGGATCGGGCAGGCGGTTGTCCATACGACACGAGCGCCCGTCAGAGAGACAGAATGGGAGGACCTTGAACGGGGGTACGTGGGACGCGACGAGGCGGCGCCAGAGTTTAAAGTAGAGGAGCGATCCCCAGTCTGTCGAGTGCACGCGTGGGGGAGAAGAAGTGGCGATTATGTGGAATGCTTCGCAAAGGTAAGGGGAATGTTTACGAAAGCGCATGAGGGCGCCGTTGAAGGGTTGATAGGATTTTTCTGGGGTTGCATATGTTAGCTGTGAGTAGGGAATTAAAGGGCTGGGCTCACCATAGCAGTCCCATTGTGTAACAAATTCGTGCTCGAGGAGGGGTGCGAGGTCCCGCGTGAGGAGAGAGTCCATGTCGATCCAAACGCCTCCATAGTTCCACAACAGCAACAGTCGCAACAAGTCCCCGTCTAACCAGGCCCTCTTATCTTTGAGATTTAGAAGCTCGCTTCCGCTTAGCTCCGTTGGCTTTGCAAGCGCAGCCATATCCACCACCCTTAGTGCAAAAGCATCCGGATACCTGTTCACATACTCTTTCAAAATCTCGTTGTCCGACAAGTCTCCGTTCGACCACAAGATTAACCTCGACGCCTCAATATCCTGTGTTGCGAAGAAGCTTTTTATCATCCATTCCTGCCTCTGGCCGAGCGGAAGGAGGTCCGTTCGCCAGTAGGTGTGATACTGTGTCCGCGCTTCGGGATGTACCCAGCCGCGCGGTCGCACGTCATCTGGGTGCAACTGAATCGTTCCAGCAAAGTTATAGCAATCCAGGCCGCGCTTCATAGGAAGCCCGGCCTGCATTTCATTCCGCCGCCTCCCGTAGATGGCGTCAGACACGTTGTAGTGTGGTGACACACGGGAGGGGTTGAAGCATCCCGAGAGAGGCTCCACAGTGTCTATCTCATGCTGTATCCAGGAGCGTGAGTAAAACTGGATTTCTATGTGTGGTTCGTAGAGGTAGAGCCCCAGAAGGAGAAGGAAGAGCGTTAGAGGGAACACGTATGCGAGGAAGTGGCGGGCGGTGCGCCGGCGGGGGAAGGGGATAAGCGTGAGGGGCCACAGACAGCACCATTGACGACGGGCTTCCCGTGAACGGTATGTTGGGTTTGGAGGAGGGAGATAGGGAGAGTACTCCGGTTCTAAACTGCTGGCGACGGGGTATTGGGGCAGGGAAAGTTCTTCACGCGGGGTGGGAGAGCGCAAACGTGGAACAGAATCCTGGTTCTCGTGGTTCGGCGGTTTGTGGCGATGTCCATTCCCGGCCGCCATAATCGTTGTTGGTGAGTGTGGACTCGGAAGAAGTCAGGCAGGAGATGGGATCATGAATTGACGGGGCTGTGAAACTAATACAGGGTTGTAAACTAGCACAAAGTGTTGCTTCATCATCAAGGACACTGCCGACAAATACAGGGTTGTAAACTAGTCATTCCCTACCACCACGGAACAGAACACGATCAATAGATTCCAACTGCCAACTGTAAGTACATCACAAAATGCATCTATCTGGAACACCGGGTAAGAAAGATATAAGTGTCGCGCCGCCCTAAAATAATCAACCGTAACATAAACAGACAGACATTGCGAGGCCGAAGAGACTGCGCGGCGAGCGGCGACAGCTGATATAAGATAGAAAAAAACAAGGAGTGAGTTACTATAAACCTGATGGGACCACGTTTCTTCACGCTGGAGGCCTGGATGCTGAGTCGAGATGCGAAAAAAAAATGCCGGTGATGTAGATGCTTCAATGGTCAAACTCGATATTGGCTGTTGGTTTCTGAAGAGTTGTGCTGCTGTACTCCACCTCCCTTCACTCTAACCCCACCCCTTATACCACCCATCCTTCATCGAGCAACAGAGTTAGGAGCAACGCCACGGTATCCTCCCCTCGCTACCGGTGCGCCATTCTGGCGAGCAAACTGTGCATGTTGGCCATTTATCTGCTGTCCTTGAGGCTGCTGAGGCGGCCTCTGGGGTCCGATGGCTGGTTGTCTTTGCTGCTGTGTCTGCGGCTTCTGCCCAGGTGCCTCATCCGCTGCAGCGGGTGCCACATACAGCCCTTTATCAATATTCTGTGGGATCGGCTGGATTTCGGTTCCAAGTTCTTGTTCAATCCTATACAAATTAAATCGGTCCTCGTACGTGACGAGGTTAATCGCCAGCCCGAGGTGTCCAAACCGCCCAGAACGACCGATGCGGTGGAGGTATGTTTCGCTGTTCTTGGGGAAATCAAAGTTGATGACGACGTTGACGGCTTGGATGTCGATGCCGCGCGTGAGGAGGTCAGAGCAGACGAGGTTACGGCAGACGCCGTTACGGAAGTCGTGGAAGACGCGGTTTCGATGCGATTGCATCATCTTGGCATGTGAGTAGAAGCACGAGTAGCCAAGCTCCGTGATTTTTTTGGCGAGCAGCTCGACGCGATTGGTAGAGTTACAGAAGATGATAGATTGGTTGATTTGTAGCTGTGAGCGGAAGACATTAGAGTGAGACGGTACAAACAATAAGCGCAACATACCTTGGAGAAGAGGGTATTAAGACAATGGACCTTTTGCTTTTCTTCGACGTAGGCGTAATATTGAGTGACGCCACGCAGAGTAAGTTCGTCCATGAGATTGATTTCGTGGGGCTTCTTCATGTGTTTGTCCTGACACATTGAAAAGTAAGGAATCAGCTCGAAAACAAAAACGATCAATGTACCTTGAAATCCTTCACGATAAGAGGGAACGTTGCGCTGAAAAGCATAACCTGGCGCTGTTCGGGGAGAAAGGAGAGTAGCTGCTCCATAACAGGAGAGAACTCGGGAGAAAGCAATTTATCTGCTTCGTCCATGACGAAAACAGGGCATTCGCTCAGATCAGCGACATTCTTGCTCGCAAGATCGAGGATACGTCCGGGAGTGCCAACGAGGACATGTACAGTATCCGACAGGCGCAAGATATCGTCTTTAAGCGTTGTTCCGCCCGTCGTAACCATGACCTGCAAATTCATATGCTTGCCCAATGTCTTACACACTTGGGACGTCTGAAGTGCGAGCTCGCGCGTCGGGACAAGGAGCAGAGCCTGGATCTTGTTCTTGGTGACGTCGACCTGCTGGAGGGAGGGTATGACGAACGCGGCTGTTTTTCCGGTGCCGTTTTTGGCACGGGCGAGAACGTCGCGCTTTGTGAGCGCGATGGGAATGGCTTCTTCTTGGATGGGCGAGGGCTTTTCGAATCCGGCTTCGAAGATCCCCATGAGGAGCTCCCGTCGGAGGAACATGTCCTCGAACTCGAGCCCCTTTGTTGCGGTAACGTCTTCAGTTTGAGGCCGCAGGTCTTTTGGAGGGGCACGCAGACCGGTTTTCCAAGATTCGTTATGGGAGGGTCTTTTGATAAAATGAATGTTAGTACGTGAATTGGGAATCCTCTGTTGGAGATAAAAAACGAACGTTGATGATGTTGAGGGCGCTGCTTGAGACATGTTAATGTTTATGAAAGGTAATTTGGCGGTTCGATTATCGGTTTTTCTGTGTTAAAAACCAGGCGCAAGTCGAGAGCTCAAGATGAAACTGAGATTGATCTTTCTGGTGTCTTTAGTCAGATTTGGGACGACGGGCGTTTATGTTGTTCTCTGCGCCTGGTGGTTCGTCGTATGTAGAAAAGGCGGCAGTGGGCGATTTGTTGTGCTGGTGTTGGAGGTAAAGGTGTGGTTGTCGAATATGTATACAAAAATGCGAGTGGCCAAGGGTTCAATAAGTTGTTCACACGGTCAGTTACTAGTGACCCATCACCACAGCAACCTCAACAATCGAATATAATGTCCTCTTTGTCTTCGTATTGTCCTTTGCACTCTCCCAAGTTGTTCTCAAATGCTGAAAAGCGAAAATGGTCATTAGGATAAATGGTCATTAGGATACCAAAGTGATCTTTGAGTTTTTTGTACGTTGGGAGCAATAATTCGTCGATAAGTCTGCTTACTTCAGAATCCTAGTACTTACATACCTGAGGACTGTAACAGGGAACATGAATTGAGAATAACCACCATCTACGTTTCGATGTTTCGTAAGATCATAATCAAGGTGCGAGTTTCCTCTTGTTGGCACCGTGACCATCTATAGTCTGGTCGACACATCCATCGTGTCCGAGTACTTAAAATCAGAATGTACCTTGGATCATTCCTACTCTTGCTCGAGCAGCGTTCTAATGACCGCTGTAACACAATGTCTACCTAGGTGGAAAGGGTGCATCATAATCTCGTCCCGTCTCGTCTTCGCAGGGCCTTCTACTTTTTCACCGTGTTTTTTTTGACGAGGGATGGTGTCAATATGAGATCTGCTGGCGTTTGATATTGGAATCGTATGTTTGGTCTTGATAGATTGAATTTTTGACTAGTGTTTCTGATATGTTGTCTAGTAATGCGTGGTCGAAGCGTCCTGATTTCAGCGATTGGGGCAATCTTCCATCGGAATTCCAAGAGGTGTGCTCATCGCATCCATTTCTGACCCTGAAAGTGAGTCATGACTGTTGAACAAAGTGAGTTCCATTACATGTTCCGTCAGAACCATTCAGTTTTCAATTGAAGCCCTGCGTTCATCAGCTCGACAGACAGGATCCTTCTTATATCAATAAGTACACTCATGCTTCGTCGACGGATTGATGTGCATCTACCGATGTCCAACGTGTCCCTGCTCGATACGATTGTCGATCGCTAGATACAGGACGGTCGTAAGGGCGAGTTGCTTTTGTTATGTCGATGCGATCGCAGGTTACTGTCGTCGAGACTGGGGTATGTGGTCTTGATGTGGTCTCCGTTCTTTGTCGCCGTGTCATTGATGCTGACTGTATCCGAATTGCTTCAGTAACTGCGTGGATCATTAATTCTGCGATATCTATCTTCGACTAGTTCGGGATGATCGAACAGCCTTGCAGGCCGAACGGACTCCAGTGCTTGGCCGCGGATGAATCCACGCGAGCCCTGGTGTTGGATTTGTCTGGCGGGGGTACATCGTTTGTTCGGTATGCGGGGGAAGCTGGAGTCCAGCGAAGGTCTGTTGTCTCAATTCGAAGCTTTGATAGTGATTGGTTCATATTGATCATACAGTTTGAGTAAACATTTCAATGCGGAATATCAATCGATGCCAAATCGGCAGCGAAGAAAAATTGTACATATGCCTTGTGTTTTTACGAACTTCGTTCGGAACGGTACATAGATGTACTTATAAGTATCTGACCTGTTTCTGTTCAAATACTTATCTGGAGATTGATCGCACAGCTGGGTCTGCGAGTTTTGACTGAACCTTGTCTGTTTCTGATATGGGTGCAAAGCGATGACTGAGGTGCTCCGAAACCTCCGAAACAGAAAGTATCACAGAGTTGTACAGTATATCATTATTGTCATCATATTATGGTAACACTATGATCAGAAGCTGTCTTCATCAAGATGTAAAGCTTTCGTATCGCAATACCTGGGTCGTCGGTACGGTACATTCAATAAAAAAACGTCGGTAAGAAACCGACTGTAAAGTGTGCCCATGGTCTTCGGTATCCGTCGAGGGAGGGCATGCTGCTCATCCAGGAGTCTCTCCTATGCTCGCACATTACCATTCTGGCAAGCCATATTTGGATCTATGTAGATATGTACACTCAAATCTAGATTTATAAACAGAACAAATTTTTCCGCAAAGCCCCTCTTTCAGCACTTTGATATTTCTGCAAGTTTATGTGGTCCCTTGGAAATTTGAAAAAGTTCACAAATCGACGGTTCAAAATCATATCTGCACGTCAGTTCAAGGTACTGCACAAACAGTTTGAACATACCAGAGAAATAGCTATGTTTACCTTGATCTTTCACTGTACAATGGATAGAAGACTAAGATTTGATGCAATAAGCTATGCTTGAATGACTAAACAGCATTAATATTTTTTTTTCAGGATTGTAGTGTAAAGGCTAGAAGGCGATCTCACGAACGAGATGTAAATGATGAGTTGCAAATGAATTAACTTGTTCGATACTCGTTCATTTCCGCTGAGTTCGAATGATCTGAGATGCAAAATTCTACAAGAGGAAAGAGGGATAGCACTTACCAATTGGGGTATTGTGTGTTTTAGACAAAGTTGTCACTGCAACGCGAAAGTACATCTGATTTCGCCTGCATGTTACACTGACACAGCAAAAACTCCTACGGCGGCAAAGAGGATATTCCCATCATCGGCACCCGGGTCAGCACGGGTTTGATTTTCGGCCCTTACTAGTACGTGTCCGACTTTTGCAGGTTGGTAGCGATGCCACGGAGACGGAGGAGATGTACGCAGAACGCAGAAAAGAAGCTGACTCTACAGAGCGACGGAGAATGCATTCGACAAGGGAAACTTGAGGAAGCGCGACGGTGTCGCTCGGGAGTCGAAGACTGAAAACATGTGGTGATCGAGATTGATGCAGATGAACCTCCTGTTTTGATGAGAAACGATTCTGCTAGCCTTTCGATGTGTCGAGACTCTGTGAGTGGTCCTTCTTTTGTGTCTGTGAATATCTCACTTGCGACAATCACTTTCTGTTCCTAGGCACCGCTTATTCATGTCAGAGCTGACCTAGCTTAATCAAAGCACACTGTTTCGAGAATAGGGCTATTTGACCTTTCCACACATATCTTCTCACTATCACGTTCTTTACTTCTACTTGAACCTTTACGGGCTTTTTCCTTCCACACCATCTTCGACCCGATACAAGATGAGAGACGACGCTTCAATTTCACCCGTCCTTGAGACTGCCATGGAAAATTCCCCTCTGACAGTAGATTTAAATCATCGGATCGGCCGTAGAATGCGGTTGATAACTGTACTTGGTCCCCTGGTCCTCATCTCCGTCATGACATCCATACGGTATCTACATCCGTCCGCGTTTGATTTGCAGCTCGACAGCATGATATGGCACGAGAGATCCTCCCAGGGTCCTCTATGGCAGCGTCGTGAACGAGAGAAACAGCCAGAAAGACGGCAAGTGTCGACTTCCCCTGCCGCCATAAGTCCATCTATCGTTTCTTCCACTTCTGCCCCGAATCCACCTGCGTCCACTCCCGCGTCCACCGCAGCGGCTGCTGATGTACCGGTTCCGACGATTCCCTCCTCCCCTCCAACTCTTCCGACACCCTTTCCGCAACCATTCGGGACAGATTTGACAAAAAATTTCTCGAGTATAGATTGTTACAACTTTTTCGTCAACATGACCGCCGCACCTCCCTTCCTTCAATGTCGCCCATTGTCGTTGCTCATGGATAACTCTGGCAGTTTTTCACAAGTGGGTCTTGATTCATTATATGCTATATCATTGGTTAACTGTGTGTTCCTCTAGGCTCAAAAGAACCTTACACTCATGAACTCGATCATCTGGGGCACTTGCAATACAAGTATTTCTGTAGACCAATGTATTGCCAACATGGGATGGTATGCTGATGCACTTCGCGAGGCCTGTGTTCAAGATTTGCATGATCAAAATCAGATGGCGGTTTCAACACTACGTGGTATGTGACCAGAACAAGATGATTGACCACATTAATCAAATCTTCAAATCATACAGACCTACAAGCCTATTCTCTCATGCGTGACGCAGGATGTCTCACAGATACTGCCTCCAATACCTACTGTTACCTGGACGCTGTTCCAAACGACAATCTCTATTTCTACAACCTTCCTCTTGGATTACAGGTTCCAAAAACAGTGAAACCGCTGTGTACAGCCTGTACGCGTGACTTGATGACACTATACTCTACAGCACTCTCTAATTCTACCGAGGCTTCTGCGTTGACTGGATTGCAACAGACGTATGAGAATGCAGCGAAATTGGCCGTAGCACAGTGTGGAACTGCGTATGCGGACACAACTGTGGGGAGCGCGGTACCGGCAGCACTGCTACCAGGCCAATGGACAGCGCTTGCCGTGCTACTTCTGGGTGTAATGCTTCAAATTCTTTCATGAAGTACAGTTTACCTTTATTCGTGCCTTTCCTTGTGATCATCAACTTTATTCTTTTACTCTACTCAATTTCAACCGTCCTATCTATTCAGTTTTGGATCGATTTCTTGGTCTCTCTTTCCTTTCTGGGGTTTTAGGGTGTAATCCTATGATTACGACTACCTATTACAGACATTTAGGGTTGTTTGGCTATTTTTGTATATTTGCAACTGGCAACTGGCAACTATAAGGAAGGACGTAGAGGATGAAAAACATGCATTGCTCATCTGTGGAGAGTCACAAGATATTATTGCCTCCCGCAATGCTTTTAAAGCCTCCCTGGAACGGTTGGATCCGCCCCTGCATTATCTGTGGGGAAAGGAACATCCGTATGAATTTCTTGGGAAACTATTGTCCTCAGAAAAGTCTATGAAAGCGGTGGCAAAATGGGTATACGACATATTTACGATCTTTGATACTGCCATACCTGTTACTCCTCCTATGGGCTCCAATGTTCAGTAGCTCTCCTACGGCAATGCATCTCAGCCGCACATTTCTATCTTTAATATCTCACATCAAAATAAAACGGAATTGGCAGAATTCAAGGACAGCGTTCGCATTCCTTTCTGGGCAGTGTGCGACGACCCTCTTACGCTGCTTCTAACTTTAAGTTTTTATTACCTACACTAAGAGGAAAATTTTCTGAATTCATACTATCGATAGCGAGCAAACTTTGGAAAAGCAGCAGTAGGACCAGTTCTCATAGCACTCGAAAGGGGGGAATGTCCGTAGCATACTTGGTACGCGACCACATGTATGTAGTACGGGCCCCGGTCGTGGACCTCCCCGGGTATTCAAACCTAACCTAACCTAACCTATAATAAACTATTTTCCAAACTCCCTGTTTACCTCTTCACAAACAACTTTCATCAACTTTCCAAAATCTTCGAAATCTGAAAGCTTAGAGTAAAGAATTGGTTAAAATCAGAAGTATGCCAGCAATGAAAAAAAGGCACACTTGATTATAAACCTGTGCACTGATTCTCACCCACCAATGATTTTCATGATAGTAAGTCACAGCATAGGCCCTTTGTTCATGGAACATTTTGTGATCAAAAGCACGTGTAATAGTAGGAGATGGCCTAATAATATCTGAGAGTGGGAGGAGGACGTTTACCTAGCCAAATACTGTGAATTACTCTACTTCCATAGAGTCAAGGAAGGCATACCATGGTCCCAATTAGTTCTCCTGAAGTTTCTGGTATATCCATCACTTCTGTACCAAGTATCTTAGCAATACACCTCCCTCCATTGACAGCTAATGTATGACAATAGTCAATGATCCTTTTCTCACCACCAATTTTTGAGCGGAAGTCAAGTGCTGATGTTAAAATCAATATCAGCAACAATATCAAGTTTGTGGGCAAAAAGGACCTGCCTGCTATTATGGTAAGAGGAAGCACAACATCTGTGGAGCCATTCCCTAAGGTCACAAACTAAGTTAGTCTCCTAGATCAGGGTCTCTGATCATACAGTAGAATTCTCCAGCGAATCGGGACATAGTTTGTCCGTGCTCTTCTGGTTCAAGCCAACCAAGGCCAGCAGGAATGTCATTTGGGATCAGGTACTGATTCCTAGTCCTTGTCCTAAGTATAGGCTGCGGTCTTCATTGTTCGGGACACACCTTCGAGCCACATAGAGGACTGCAGAACCTCTTTTGGCATAGAGCCATTTACTGCAGTTCTACAATGCGTAAGTCGGCCGATTCCAGACAAACGAACTGAACACCTCACCCCAATCCAAAAATCAGGTCGTATCTCGGAAAGATTGATCACGGACTCTTGACCGAGGGAATGAGCAGCATCTACAACACTTGTTATTCCTTCTGCATGACAGACTTGGACCATGGCTTTCCAGGGCATCATTACTCCCGGGGTAGAAACGACGGAATCAAAAAGAGCAACGATTCTAACCGTCTCTGATTCGGCTGCTGCTTTGACAAGACGAACGTGCCGAGTGAATCGACTTAGTATCGATATGTGGGTTTCCGGAAATTTCAACGAGAATTCGGATAATGTAGGTCTGATAGAAAGACTACCCGCCATAAGAACATTCCGTTTGATTTGGTTGAATGCTGTTGATGCTGATCGTGACGAATGTGGGTCTTAAGATATCATGCTTATGACATGGACTCACTGTAGATAAGCACATCCTCTCCTGAAGTCCATGCAAGTGAACGCAGAATTAGGTTTATGCCATGGGTAACATTGGGAATCAAAACACATTCGTCTTCATGGACTCCAAGGTGTCCGGCTAGGCGTCGACGGACTTCGCGAATCCTTTCCCCTAGACACCGGCGGATGAAGAAATCTGGATTTCTTTCAACTTCCTCTGAGATTGTGTTGTAGGCTTCACGGACGACGTTTGGGAGAGACCCAAAGGATCCTATAATGTAGTTAGCTACTATCATCACACGGACGTGTTGAATTACCGTGATTCAAGTGGAGAAAATCGGCATCAAGCCCAAATAGAGGAAGCATACTGCGTCCATACGCAAAGGAGCTCATAGTGATACGAATTTTAGACTGGAAATCACAATTGGGAGAGAAAGCGAGAATTCCCTGATTGTCTATCTTTGGACATAGTTTTTCAAATCTATGTGTTCGAACTCTGTAGGGGTTTCGTCGTGACTGTGACCTACATTTACCTTCTTTATTCTTTCTTCCTTCCTTTTAAGACATATCTCGTTACGTAATATCTCTGGGTACATATATATAGGTCGAGTTGTAACTACGAGAGACAACTCTCCGAAATACAGGACTTATCCCAGTTCTATTCGTGAGACTTCTACTCGTGTGACGCGACATCTAGCTATCTAGCAGCCTCGCGTTACATATTTTGAACTTCTAAAGTCCTATAACTTTCCAGCAACTCTAGTACTGTACTCGCTGGCTCATGTCTGCGGCAACTCCTGGTCTGATCAACCTCTGGAATCCCTCTCGTGAGTCATCTGTGCAACTATGTCTGCTAACAACAATACCCATAGATACTTTACACGTCACCGGGCCCCCACGTTGGGTGAAGAAGACACACCAATGGGGCTCGGTACGAACGTGCGTGAATCCGGTAGGACCACGCACGGGGACACCCTGGCAATTGACGACGAGTTTGAATCTTGTCGACAGGAAGAAGGCCAGGGTGATCTTCAGCCCGCACTTGAGGAGTCTGGGCTCCCCGTCCCATGGGGAGTTACTTCAGACCAAAGATTTGGATAGAACTAGCCATTGCAGGAGGCCCCGTTCAGCCTCTGAATCCGACGTGTCTTGGTTAGAAACCAAAATCGGGAATGCTCTTCTTTCTGACCCGCCTGAAAGAAGGACAAAGGGTACGGAAGACATGCTACTTGCAGAGAGGAAACTTAGCCCAGAGCAAGCACGAGTAATAGAATTAGCTTGTAGTAAAATGACTCCTGCGGAACGGTCCAGGGTAGATAACTGTATTACAAGATTAAGTAATGCATGATCCAAAAAAATTGAGGGAAAAAGGACAGATAACCCCCAGTCCTCAGAGGAGGAGGCTTGAGAGGCCCGACCATCACAATTGACTGGTCACAAACAAAGCAGTCGACGAGTGACTATCAAGAGAGAAGAAGATAGTGACTCAGAGTCATCCCAGACTGAGGATCCTAGAAGGCAATCTACCCCTAAAAGGAGGATACACAGATCACCCAAATTTGAGAATAAAATAAAAGATATCCTGGATCACCGATCATGGTCAAAACCCCACCGACACCTAGAAGGGAGGAGAAGTGAGATTCTTCGACCCTTACAACAAGTTGGGAAAGAGAGTGCATTGGGAAAACTGTTTGATGAGATAGGTAGAAGGCACAATGATCATGACTCTTTGTTGGAAGAGGACGATCCTGATAGTGCTTTCATCGACAAAGCAGGACAGCTTAGATGAATCCTCTGAGGAAGAGGACAACTACCGGAAAACTGCAAGTAAACCCCAAAGAAAGCATTTGGCAAAAAAAGAAGCCAAGCAAAGGACACGTAATGATAGGCAGGAAGCAAACCCCAATCGTATTAGGAACAGTTACCCTTCATCAATTAAACCTATCCCTCCAGAAAGGTATAATGGTGTGGCCGATATACAGAAATTTATGCAATTCATAAAACAATGTTCTACATACTTGATGGATGGACATGTAGACCGAGAACAACACATCACAGTGGTGTCCAGCTTTCTCTCTGGAAGGGCCTGGGTCTTTTACTCCCGAGAGGTGCTGAGACGACCGAATAGGTGGAATCTAGAGAAGTTCTTCAAGGAACTGTTTAATGAGTGTTTTCTGGTAGATTTCTGGAACCGGCAGCGCAATAGGCTGCGAGATTTTGGTCAGGGAAAACACCTGTTGGTATGCGCCTATATCGCAGAATTAGAGGAGCTATTCATCTATGTGGGATCCATCAGTAAACGAGAAAAGGTCGTTAAACTGTTCAACAGATTCAAGCCTTCCATTAAAAGAGGGCTATACCGCTCAGGGATAGATCCTGAGATAGCTCGATGACACGATGTGGTATACAAGGCCAAATTCTTGGAACGAGCAGAGAATGTAGACCTAGATGAATTCCGGAACGAAAGTCAGTCAAACCCCAGGTCCCGGAAGACTCATGCTCACCAGGAAGAAAAACAAAAAGAATACTTCTTTTCCTCTAAGGAGAGACCCCAGAACAACCTTCTCTGGTGGGGAAGAAAACTAATAACACACCAGGATACTCATCGGTACGAGGACATCCGCGGAATCCTAAATTCTCCAACCCCAAGATGGAATACAACAAACTGGCAAAACGTGGCCTTATTCCACACAATACACAGGGAGAGGAGTATACAACTGATAATTGTTGCTATAATTGTGGGGAAACTGGACACTTTGTGTGGAACTGTATGCAAAGCCGAACGACAGTGACAACCTCGGGAAAACCTCCTGGCCTAAGATCTAACAGTATCCAAATGAATTTGCAAGCTGTAGAGGAACTACAGGATGAAACATTAGGATTTACCATCCAGGAACTGTCTATAGGAGCTATGATGATCCCTGTATCCGAGGAAGAACATGGAGATCCGGCTAATCTAAACCACCAAGGACAATTAATGGTGGATGATTTCGGAAGAGCCTACACTTACCAAAATCATGATAGTGAATTAGAACCCGTACTATTGACTCCTTCCATAGACCTAGGAGAAAGGTCTATGGAATACTCATTCCATGTGCCTAACGCAGAGGTGAAATTGAAATTACTAAAACAAGAGGAACGAGTATGGGGAAAACCCACTTCAGTAGGAAGCGCTACAGCTAAAAAAATTGAATACTTATTAGAGTCTATGCAGCCGTATCCAGGGAATCCTGAAAACTGTCTCCAGTATAAGGGGAAGCAGTTTGTAGCATATGATATAAACAACCATGAAATGACATTGTGGGACCAGGTCCTAGGCACAGATTTTATCATTTCAATTGATGATCTTGCCCAAGAAGACTATGAGGTAGGGACATGGTATGCCAATCATTGTGCAAGGACGGCTCAGAGGGAAGTAACCCAGGTTGAGTGGTACCAAACCACTATGATTGGCGACATCTGGGCCTGGAACGCCTCCCAGGTATTGGGATTAGGTGCCCCCTACACGTCCGACGATTGAGAAACTCAAGTAGGAATCCGCAACCGGTTCCAAATCTATCTCCAGCGTAAATGGGGAAGGAAATACTACGAAATCAATGACGTAGCTTTGGAAAAGCAAACCCGGATAGAATATGGCAGCCTTCATGATCCCATGTTCGACCTGGTTGGCTATGAGACTCAGACCATCCAATCACATGGCCTTCCCTCAGAAAGGGACAATAACCTGCCAAACTCCAGAAGCAATCCTATTCCACATCTGACTGATTTACCTGGGAGGGAGGAACATCCCATATCAATTATTGATGAGGATGTTTTGACTGAATTAGAATTAAATGGGCAACAGGTGCTACCGGGGACTTACCCCTCGCTTATATGCCACAACATTAAGCGATGGAATGAACAACAGCATATCTCCAAGCCATTAGTAATAGTGGCAAAAGTCAATGGGCACCCAGTGCGAGCACTTATTGATTCCGGCTCATTGGGAGATTTCATGTCGAGTACAGTGGCTGAGCAGCTCCAAGTACAGAAACGAGAATTAACCACTGCCATTCCGGTACAATTAGCGGTCCAAGGCTCATGATCTAAGGTAAACTTTGGGACTATGGTCACCATGGAATACCAACAGATTGATGAGAATAGGTACTTTGACATCATGAATTTGAACAGATATGATCTTATACTGGGGACGCCTTGGATCTTCCAACACCAGGTAATGTTCGGACTGAATCCAGCTAGGGTGATTATTGGAAGCTCAACTTCCCTTCTGCTCGAGGAGGGAGCAAGGGGGTCTAGACTGGTGACCAGGGCCATAGATCTATATGAGGATAACTTGGACAAGGTACAAAGAGAATTGATGATGTACGCGGCGCCTCTCTTCCAATTGGCAGCAGAAACACCAATGCCCCCCATCCGGGCAATTAACCACAAAATACCCTTGATTGATGAGGGCAAAATCTATCCTTGGCGACCTTCCAGGTGCCCAGAAGCGCTCAAACCCCAATGGGATGAGAAACGAGCTAATTAGATTGTGACTAGACAATGAGAGATGACCACGGCCAGGAATGTGGTACCCATGATGTTCCTCAAGAAGCCAGGACCCCCCAAGGAACCTGCCAGGCTTAGAATAGTAAGTGACTTACGTGCTCGTAATGCCAATACTGTTAAAAAATCTTCTCCTCTGCCAGAAATCGAGGGCATACTGCGCCAAGCAGCTCGGGCTTGTTACCGATCTATTATTGATGGACAAGATGCATATGAGCAGATTCAAATAATACCAGAGCATGTACATCGGAGCACAGTAACCACCTCTGATGGTAATATTGTCAGTCATGTAGTACAACAGGGAGACTGCAACGCTCCCACTACCTATCAAGCTTTGATGAATTACCTCTTCTCCTTGTACTTGGGGCGGTTCGTGGACGTATACCTGGATGACATAATAGTATACTCAGATTCACTGGTGAAGCATGTCAAACACATAAAAATTATTTTAGATATCCTAAAGAGAGAATGTCAAGGGACCAGTTTCCGGACCATGTCCAACCCTATTCTGAGCTTAGTCCGACGATATGCCTATTCCTAGCAGATCTGACCAGCCGCTTGGCCCACCCTTTCCCCTTCTGTCTTGTAGTAGTCAGCCTTGATGAGTTATATGCTTGGACCTTACTCAGCATTGATTATTGTTAGTCATACTCCTTTACATACTGGGGCCCAATTGATAAACAGTATTAGTAATAGCACAGCCACCAATGTAGTATATATAGGCAGCCTGTGGGATAGAATATCTCCAGGCTGAACAATAGCAGTGTTCTTCCAGCCTATCCACTGAACTGACCGTAAGCTTATCTAGCGCCGTCCAACCCTCTGTTAGCCTTGCTTGCTTCTTGCCTGACTCCTGCCCACCTCTGCGCTTGCTCAACTCTCACTTGCCCCTTGCATTGCTGACTCTGTGGAAGGAGTTCTGCAGACGTCAAGTGTTCTCCTTCCAGAGAAAGCCTCTACATCAGTGAACAAAAAGTTAAGTTCCTTTGCAGGGAAATGAAAATACTGGGACATGTAGTAAATGACTACAGAATCAAGATGGATCCAGACAAAGTTGATGCATTAGTCAACTGGAAAGTTCCTACTAATTGCGACTTACTTCAAGGATTTTTAGGGGCAGCGGGATATCTTGCTGACAATATAGATCGGATTTGCATACCTATGGGGGTCCTGCACAAATTAACAGGTGACACAGTTCCTTACTGCTGGGAATATATGCACCAGAGAGCATTTGAGGATATAAAACACTTAGCCATAAAATGCAAAGATCATCATAGAGTACCATTGATGTATGGCACAGAGGCGGAACCAATCAACATGGTAACAGATGGTTGCATCACTGGAATAGCAGGTGTGATCAGTCAAGGGACCAATTGGCGGAAGGCAAAGGTGGCGGCTTTCTTTTCTGCCAAATTGAACCCGGCTCAGAGAAACTACCCGGTCCACAAAATAGAAATGCTTGCAGGTATTGAGACCATGTTGCGAC